>JASDQU010033460.1:6547-22122 GCA_032191745.1 Picea mariana | reverse complement strand
AACCTTCCACAACACAACGTCTCCAACAAGGCAAGCAACGCACCTAGATTCAGTTACAACAATCTCTTTCCCCTCTCCCTCGGAAACTCAATGAAATGGAGACCATTGCTTCCTAAGGATGGAGACTTTATCCAAGTGGATATCGATGGCTATCCTCCTATTCCAACTGGCTCATTTTGCAAGTTTTTTTCTAGTTTTTGGAGTTCCAAACTTTCCGGACCATTTTGAGTCCCTAAACAACATTCTTAGAGCTCGCCACAGTTAGAATGTATCCAAAGTTAGATTCTAACAGAAAAATGTGTAGTCCTCGTATAGACCTTTCCAACAAGCTATCGTGTGCCCCAAATAGAGATCGTGTGCCAAAGTTACGCCCCAGAAAGTTGATACCCCAAACTACCCAAAACAGGGTCCACAAAACTATTGGCTTTTCATCTTCCTGGGTTAGGGTTTTGGATTTTCTTTGTTAAAAAGGCCTTCAAAGCCTCATTGTAAACCATCTTCTTGCAAATGTGAGGATCAGACACATCGCTTCTCAGATATAATATTCCACCATTCTAGCAAGTCTTTCACTCTATATTTTTACAATCTTTGTACATTTTCGCCCATTAATAGAAAATTATGTATTACGGTATTTTTGTGTTTATGGTTTCATATCTAATACATTTATGTTATATTATTGGATATTCGAGATATCTCTATACATTTCTTTATTATGTCTCCACTCTCCTTTCATGCCGAAAATAATCTGAATCATGAGATGAGGAAACTTTTGCTAAATTTGAACCTTGGTGAGTCACTTGCCTTGTTGAAGTAGATGTCCTGCTTATACTTTTCTTATGGAAGAATGACATGAACCTGTTGGATGTTTTGGATCTATTCAATGGATTTAGCTACATGATCTACCTTATTCTGAGTGTGGGAAGACTCTATTGGTGAAGATTCAACAAGAAGAGCTATATCAATGGTGGATAATGGTTGGAACCCCAAGCACACCTAAAAAGAGCCATGGCCAATGGAGCTATGTTGAACATATGGAAGAAACTCATTTTCTTCGTTCTCCTCTACAATCTTGTCAACTTGCTTCTGCTGGATAGAAATGTCTTGGGTTGAGGTTGTAGTTGTCCCAGTGACCTTATGTTCAATGTCTGGTTGGATCGTGAAGAGTGACAACTTTGTGGTCTGATATATTTCTTTGCAGCATTGTTTTTCTAAGATCAATGAAGTGGTAGTAGTTGGAGCTACCTCTCATACCCTATAGAGATGACCTCCCAGAGTAACAATGAAACTACGTGGTCGAGACTCATAGATAGCATGATGTTTCCACATATATGGTTGTCCTAAAAGAACATCATAGACTTCAAGTGGGGAAACATCACACACTACCTAATCCTTGAAGGGCTTGATGTCATAGGACAAGTGGCACTAATGGAGAACATGGATGTCTCATCCCCGGCTCAACCATTAGATGGTGCATGGTTGGGGGTGTGGCATCATCATGAAACTACGTGGTCGAGACTCATAGATAGCATGATGTTTCCACATATATGGTTGTCCTAAAAGAACATCATAGACTTCAAGTGGGGAAACATCACACACTACCTAATCCTTGAAGGGCTTGATGTCATAGGACAAGTGGCACTAATGGAGAACATGGATGTCTCATCCCCGGCTCAACCATTAGATGGTGCATGGTTGGGGGTGTGGCATCATCAGTAGCTTCAATCACTTAAAAACCTCAAATGAAATCAGGTTCTTTTGACTCTCGTTGTCAACAATGAAATGTAGTGGGGTCCTCTTTACCCACATCTATGAGTGGAAGAGGTGCTCCCCCTGCTTAGACTCCTCTAGTTATTCTGATTGTATTGTTGTGGTCATGATGGTAGCAATGGGTTCTGCATTGATGATCTATTTCCCTTTATTGTGCTCTGAACCAAAGTCCGAGTCAGGTTCTAATTATTTTTATTTAAGATCGGCCACCAATTATTTTTTCGAGCGACATTCATCGATGTTGTTCCAGGGGATTTTGTGGAACTCGCACCACATTATGTTGTCTTTCTTAAACTTCTCGTTACCCTTATTTTCCTTTGTCTTGGACTAGCTCTCTTGAGGTTGGACTTCATTGCTAATTTGTCCTTCATTATGTGAGTTAAGGTTTCCTTTTCCATGTTTTTGTTGTGGCATATTTTCAAACCCAAACTCTCTCTTACTCTATTGCTTGAATTTATGCTCGAGTTTGACTGCATATCAATAAGCAGCTCCTAGTGAGGATATGTCCAAGAAATCCATCTCTGTTTAGATGTACTTGTAAAAACTATTGTTTTACTTCAAAACCAGGTGTCACTTAGATTCTTTGATACCCAAATTTTAGCGCAAGGAATGAAATATGTTAGTGTACGATGGCATCGTTTGGTCTATTTTATGATGCAGACTCATCCGTCTCATGTACTGGTCATCGTAGTTTCTGACAGGGTAGAAATCCTCCTTTAGGGAATCTACAAAGGCCTCCCAAGTGGGTTCTCTCTCTAATGGTGTAGATTCATCTACGGTGTATCTCTCCCAATAACCTTCCCACAAAGATATGACATGGGGAAGAGATTTAAGGAGCACAAAGGTGATCTTTTCACTATTGGAAAATTTTTGGATAGAGTAATAACCTTCTAGAATATTCAACCATTTTTCCAGAGCATCTATCTAGCCTTCAAATAAGGAGATATCAAAATTGACTTTTACCTTGAAGGGTGTTGCACCTCCAAAGTGGCTTCTTTTTTAAGATGCCTCAGCTACCACCATCGGTAGTCTTCGAAGGTTCTGAGCGAATTTTTCCATCATCTTGTTCCTCTGTTACACAAGGTCTTCCTCAAGCAACATCTTGAAAGGATATCCTACTATGTCATCTCTCTTTTCTTCTACCATGGGAGGTGACTTGGGATAGTGAGACCGGTTTTCCTCAAGCGAAACTAGCTCGAGACCCAACTCTCTATACACTAACCTCATCAGGGACCTTCTCTGAGAAATGACAAAGGGTAGACTACTTCAATACCATTGATCCAAATTATTTTGAGAATGATATGAAGGAGGAAATATAATAGAGATATAACAATGAAATACACAAAAATATAGCAAAGAACACATAAATACAATGAAACCCAATTTTTATTAATGAATAAGATAGAAAAATACTATAGAACATAAACTGGCAAAATGGAGTGTCTCAGAAAAGAAAGAGATGTTGGTTATGCTTCATTTACAACAAGATTTACATCACACTCCATTTCATGCTTAAAGAGCTTCCTTCACCTCAATTATATATGAGAGAGTGAGAGGAGAACAATTCCCATGATGCATGTGGGATAAATTGGACTAAGTTTATAAAATTCCATAGACATGTAAAACACTAGGACTTCCCGAGTGGTCACCCATCCCAGTACTACTCTAGCTTGAGTGCACTTAACTGCGGATTTCGAATGGGATTCGATGCATTAACGCTATGATGTAGGCATGTACATAAAACCATTAGGAAATCATTACATGGTGTCTCTAATTAACAAATGAATATGGCATTACATTCCATTCCCCATAAAAAATGGTGAATATCATGGTTTATCAAAACCATAGGATAGAAATGTTGATTCAGTGGAAAAGGTGGATGGCCACCGAGATCCACATGGATCAATTTCTACTGTAAACAACCTAAAATGGAGATTTACCCGTAGATCTATTCATTGAACTCTTGTAGGAATTTTTTTCTTGAGGTAAATCCAAATCCTACTGCTTGGGCTTCTCTCCAACAATGCTCTGTAACAGGTTTCCCAAACTCTGATTTACTACCTCAGTTTTCCAATCTAGTTGGGGGTGATAGGAACTACTGAACTGTAATTTAGTCCCCATTTTCTTCCATAAAGTACTCCAAAAATGACCCAAGAACGGAGTATCTCTATCAAAGTTAATATTTTTTGGAACCACATGCAATCTAACAACTTCTGAAAAAAACAATTATGCCACCCTTGATGCATCACTAGTTTTGTTGTAAGCAATGAAATGAGACATTTTAGAGAACCTATCACAACCAAAAAAGTAGAATCATTACCTTGTTGTGTGTTTGGGAACCCCAACACAAAATCCATGCTCAGATCAGTCCATGGGCCTGTGGGCATTGGTAATGGCATATACAACCCTATGTTCTGTGAGTGTGATTTAAACATTTGGCAAATCCTACACCATGCCACATACCTGGTTATATCCTTTTATATCTTCAACTAGTAATACTTATCTTCGATTGAGGTTAGTGTCTTATCCTTTCCAAAATGTCTTTCCAAACCACTATTATGAAGGTCTCTGATAATATTTTCCCGCATTGAACCAATTGGAATGCATAGTTGTTTTCCTTTGAATAGGTAGCCATCTTGCATAAAATATTCACCTTGATTAAGATCCATGTTCCAAATGACTAGATTCTTTAATCACTCCACAATCTCCCAAAAATCATTATAAGATGCATAGAGATCCTTTAATGCAGCAAACCCAATTACTTGATTTTCCATGGTTGTGAAAAGAAAAGTGTGTTGACTCAAAGAATCTGCAACTTGATTATGTCGTCCTAATTTGTGCTTCAGAACAAAGGTGTAGCCTTGTAAGAAAGAGACCCATTTTGCATGTCTACTATTCAATTTATTTTGGGTGTTTACATATTTTAATGCAATGTGATCATTAAATAACACAAACTCTTTCAACAATAAATAATGCATCCAATGTCGCAATGCTTTCACAATTGCATAAAATTCTACATCATATGTGGAGTAGTTCTTTCTTACCTCATTCAACTTTTCACTAAAGAACGCAATTGATCTACCTACTTTGCTAAGTACAACTCCAATTCCTACATGTGAAGCATCACAGTCTACCTCAAACACTTTATCAAAATCTGAGAAGGCTAATATGGGTGCCTCGGTTACCTTCTTCTTTAGAAGCTTAAAACTTTCCTCATCTTCATTGGTTCACATGTATTTCTTTCCTTTTGTGCAATCTATTATGGGTGCTACAATATTGCTAAATTTTCAAATAAATTTTCGGTAAAAGGTAGCCATCCCATGAAAACTTCTTACCTATGTTATGCTCCTAGGAATAGGTCACTCTAAAATTTCACCGACCTTCTCTGAATACATCTTGACTCCTTCTGTCAAGATGACAAAACCCAGGAATACCAAACTTTCTTCCAGAAACCTATGTTTCTTCAGGTTTGCATAAAGTTGATGTTTTCTCAATGCATCCAATATAATTTTTAAATTTTGCAAGTGATATTCTTTGTTGTTACTGAAAAATAGGATGTCATCAAAATAAAAGACAACAAACTTACCAATATAAGGTCGAAGCACAATATTCATCAACCACATGAAATTACTAGGTGCATTGAACAAACTGAATGGCATCATCATCCATTCATATAGTCCATCCATGGTATTGAAGGTATTTTTCTAGTCATACCCTTTGCAAATCCATATCTGGTGGTATCCACTTCACAAATCAATTTTACTAAAATATTTATCTCTAGCTAGCACATCCATCATTTAGTCCAAGCATGATATAAGAAAACAATATTTGATGGTAATTTTATTTATTACTCTGCTATCTGTGCACATCCTCCATGTATTATCCTTTTTGGGAATCAACAATGTCGGTACAACACAAGGACTCATGCTTTCTCTTACCAAACCTTTATTTATAAGTTTTGTCACTTGTCAGTTGAGCTCTACATGTTGTGTAGGACTCATCCTATAGGCTTATTGATTAGGTAAAGAAGATCTTGGGGCTAAATCAATGCGATGTTGAATATCCCTCTTTGGTGGAAGACCATCAAGTAGTTCGTTAGGGATAGCATCAACATATTCTTCTAGTAACTTGACCACTTCACTAGGAATTGGTACGTATTTCATGGCTCCTTTTTGCACTATTAATGCATAGCAAAATATTGTTGCCTTTGTTTCCTTAACAAACTCTCTTTCGGACAACATATTCTCATTTTTTCCCTCATCCTTAAGTGGCAATAAGACGACTTTCGATCCATCCTTCCAAAAGGTGTATGTATTCTTTCCTCCATCATGCATGATTTTTTTGTCATATTGCTAAGGCCTCCCCAATAACATCTAACATCCATCCATAGAAATTACATCACACCATACTTAATCTTTATAAGTCTTATAGATGGAAAAATTGATCAAACATATTTTATTAATGGTGACTTCATTCCCCTTTTTGAACCATGCAATTTAGTAAGGGTGGGGATGTGTTTCATAGTGTAATTTCAACTTATCTACCATATCTTTGGAAACCATATTCTCACAACTGCCACTATCAATAATAACTTGGCATACCTTTCCCCCAGAAGTGCATCTAGTTCGAAAAATATTTGTCTGAAGCCAAGAATCTTCATTGTTGCTACTCCACATTTGCTCTTTTTTAGGAATCACCATTGACCTATGTATCATGAGACTCTCCCCCATATCAGGCGAGACTTCAGATTCAACTCCTTCTTCTTCATTCTCATCTTGGACCAAGTTTAAACTAGGTTGTTGTCCTTGCTTCGACTCTTGCATGTTATAATTTGGGGATTCAAATGCTCAATGACCCTCTACACCGAACCTAAAACACACATAAGATCCTCCTCTACCACCATCGTAACCTCTACCCCTCTGAAATCCTCTTCCTCTTGGTTGATTCAAGTTACCTTGTTAAGTATCTTTTATTTTCTCATCTCCTTGGGATATTCTCCTTTTCCATAGTTAAAACCACCACATGAGGTAGATGATGTACCCCTCCTTGCTCCTCTAATCCTTTGAGAAAATTGTCGGTTTTTCTTTTCCTTGGCCTTTAAAGCTAATTGGTATGCCTCTTCCATGCTACGAACCCTGTGCATGCTCAATTCATCTTGAATAGAAAAATTTAAACAATTCACATACCTTGCATCTAATTTCTCATCAATTTCCTAGTGATCCACATGAATGGACAAATAATAAAACTTATTTGTGAGTTCCTCCATAGCAGACAAGTTTTGTTTCAAGTTCTAAAATATACGAAAAAGGGTTTGGGCATAGTCCAAAAGAAAAAACCATTCTCGCAATTTTTTTTCCATCTTGCTCCAGGTCCTAATTTTGTCTTTTCCTTTTTCTTCTCTGTCTTTATGCACATGATCCCACCAGATCATGGTGTGGCCCTTCAACTTGGTGCATGAAAATTTCACCTTCTTTTCCTCTGGCATAGGCTAACAATAAAAAAACAATTCCATGGAGTTCAACCAATCTATTAACTCCTCTAGTTTAAGATTCCCTGCATATTCTAAAACTTCCATCTTGATCCTATCATTTCTCCCTTCTAGAGCCCAGAGCATCCTTTCTTCAAAATCCATGTGCTCTAATTGTTCTTCTTCATGTTATGTATGTTGATCTACAACTCATCAGACACTTCTATTTGTATTATTCTCTGACTATATCTATCACATTTGTAAGATCTTGTACTTTCCTTTGGAGGTTTTGGATATCTCTACGCATATGGGCAAGATACCCTGCTCTTTCTCTTCCTCTCCCAGCCATCTTCCTGTTCTAATACCATATTATGTAGCCAATAAACATGGATTCATTCACAATATCTAAAAACCATGCAAACACATGAAAATGGAAAACAACTCTCTTTTTTTCCTTCTCCATCCTGACTATTACAATGGAAGTTCAACCCCTTGTAACTACTATCTGGGATTTTCGAAACAACTTATTTTAGGAAATTCTTGCATGACTCTAAAACTGACCAATAACTAAGAGCTAACTAGAGAAACACTATATGTCAACTTGCTTTTTTGATAAGTTCATAAACTAAGAGATAATTGATAATTAAAAATTTAAAAATTCCTGTAAAAAGACTAAAACCCCAATTTGAGGCCTTATATGAAGGAATTTGGCCCCAAAAAAGTGTTGAAACGATGTCCAATCTAAAGGGTTAGAACGACACGGCATTGAACTCTTCCAGATACAACTCCCTAAAAAATTTCATCCCAAACAGATAAATGAGTCAAAATTTATGGCCCTCAGAAAATCCCTGCATCACTAAAGATGAGGGGAAACAGACGAGGAGACGTGCAAATAAATTGAAGGGGATGCTTTAAAAATATGTTGTAGATGGAGGATATTTGAAATAAAATCGATGAAATTTCATGTGTGAGATGAAAATGATAATGATTAGATCATACAATGGGAAAAAATAGAAACAATAGATATATAATCAATGGCAATGGATCATATGATTTTTTTAGCAATGGTGGCCAAAAATATAATGAAGGAGTTTTAGGAATGGAAGAGGGATTTTCCCATATCATGTAACGTCGCACTGGTGGGGGATGATATCTTTTATTGGTCAATGGAAATTATGGGTCTGATGGAAAACACATATACTGAAGGAGTCTTCTTCATCATCATTTGTTTTCCTCTTGATTTTATTGGAGTAAAGGTTTTGTAGAGTCAAGCAAAAACACTAGGTGATTTGTGTTGGAGTCAATCCATAGATAAGAAGGATGACTACTATGAGCCTCTTACCCTTACTTCCAAGCACCCTTGTAGTGAATATGATATTTTGGCATTTGGAAATCATCATGTTGTTGGTTTTCTTCACTGATAAGACCCTAGATATGATGAGAGAAATCGATGTTCCTTAAGGGAAACATTAAAGGTTTTAAACCTTTACAGTATAGAAATGCACATAAAGATTCTTTATAAATTGGAAAGAAAACAATAGAATTCACACATAGTACTCATAAATTTATCCTAGAAATCCACCAAGAAAACTAACAAATGTTTAGTGCTAAGCCTATAACTATCATTGTATTAACTTCACCATTTACAATACAATATATATGATTTTTTGGCATCCAAACCCTAATCCATCAACCCAAATTAGATTCCTCAACTAGAATTATATTACAATGGGCCAAAATTCACCCAAAAATAGACCAAAACAACCAAAAAATAAAAATCGAGGGCCCTAGCCCCAACACAGGGGGGTCCTTTTGGGGCCCTCTATGACCCCCCGACACAATGTACATTGCATGGAGCTAATCGTGAAAAAATATAACACATACCCAATTTTCTCCCACTTGTTGTTTTCTTTGCATACAAAGGGCCCAAGGATTACATGATCATTAATTCAAGGCAACAATGCCCATTGCTCATCTAAACCAAGAGAAATTCACAGTACTTACATACTTTGTCAATGAATATGCAATATTCTTCAAAGTGTCCACCTTCACCGACAACACCTTCTTGTATTCAACCATGTCTCTCACAATGTGATATTGAACATTAATGTTCTTTGTGTTAGAATGATACATAGGGTTATTTTCCAAAAATATTGCACTTTGATTGTCATAATCTAATCTTACAGCTTGTTGTACAAACCCAATACCTAAACACAATCTATGTAACCATACAACTTCCTTACTCGCATGAGTGCATTCCCTGTATTCAACTTCAACAATTGAGAGTGGAACTACATATTGTCTCTTGCTCATCCAACTGATTTCCCCTCCAAATAGGTTAAAAGCATAACCACTTGTAGATATTTTGTGATCTAGATCTCCAATCCAGTCTATGTCAACAAATTAATCTATGTCCAACAATTTTTTTACACTAGGTCTTCCTTGGTAGAAAATTCCATAATTTGTAGTGCCAAGAAATACCTAAAAACCCTCTTTACATTTGTCCAATGATCCTTCCCTAGTTTTGGCATATACCTTCTCAAAAATCCCACTAAATGTGTAATTTCTGGTCTAGTAGAGACCATTGCATACATCAAACTACCAAAAACACTAGCATAAGGAAAATGATACATGTCCTCTTCCCTTCCTGTGTCTTGGGACATTGATATGCAAATAACTTTACACCTACAAGAATAGGGACCTTGACCAATTTACATTCCTGCATATTAAACCTCTGCAATATTTTCTCAATATATTTCCTCTAATTCAACCAGAGTTTTATGTTTTCTTGATCTCTTTTAATTTCCATGCCCAAAATAAAATTTGTGGCACCAAGATATTTCATATCAAATTTAGAAGACAATTAATTTTTTACCCCTTGATGATTTCCTTCTTGTTTGCAATCAACAACATATCATCAACATATAGAACCACATAAATAAAATGATCACCAATTTATTTGAAATAAACATAGTGATCAACATTGCTCCTTGTGAAACCAATTCCCAGAATATAAATATCAAACTTTTGATACCACATCCTTGGAGATTGATTTAACCCATACAAGCACTTTTTCAACTTGCAAACTAGCTCTTTCTTTCACTTCAATGAAAAACCTTCTGGCTATTTCATGTAGTTTTCTTCTTCAATATCCCCATGTAAGAATGTTGTCTTTACGTCCATCTAGTCTACTTCAAGATAAAAAGTAGTAGAAATAGACAAAATAAATATAATAGAAGTCAATTTCGCAACAAGATAAAATGTCACCAAAATTAATTCCCTCTACCTAGGAATATCCCTTTGCAACTAGGAGAGCTTTATACTTCTCCACTTTACCTTATGAATTTAACTTCTTCTTAAAAACCCATTTTCTACCAATGGGATTTCTTCTAGTCAGAAACTAAACTAGATCCCAAGCCTTATTCTTCTCCAAGGTCGCCATTTCTTCAACAATGGAATTCTTCTAGAGTTTACCATCCTCTGAATCCACTACCTCCCTAGAAGTTCTAGGATCATCATCAATAATAGATAAATAAAAACAATAATGAAAATGAATGGAGTATACCTTTCTACTTTCCTTCTTTCCCAAACTAATCTCCTCAATACTGGAGTATGAGGTTCTTCTTCTTCTGATTCATGTTCTTCTATTGAGTCATATTCTTCAACCTCCAACTCAAACTCTATTTTCTCTGGTTATTTTTCCTTTCGTAGGACTTCCTATTTGGGAACATATTTAACCTCTCTAAAGACAACATCCTGACTACAAACAGTCTTCTTAGTCATTGGGTTCCAAAGTTTATAGTCTTTTATTCCATGTTTATAACCAATAAAGATACAATTTTCAGCTTTATTATCCAACTTACTCCCTCTTTCCTTCGGAACATGTACATAATCATCACAACCCAAAACTATGATATGTTCACGAGAGGATTTTTTATAGGTCCATGCCTCACATAGAGTTTTGTCCACCAACGTTGATGAGGGTGATCGATTTACCAAGTAACTTGCAGTACCCACTGCTTTTGCCTATAATTCATGTTGTAACCCGACATCACTAAGAATGATCCTTTTTTTTCCATCAATGTCCTATTCATCCTTTTTGCAACCCCATTTTGTTGAGATTTTTATGGAGTAGTCTTCTACCTTGATATACCTCACTTCTTAGAAAATTCCTTGAATTCATTCTACAGAACTCTCCACCATTATCTGTCCTCAAAACCTTTATTTTCTTCTCTGTTTTATTCTCCACAAGATCCTTAAGCTCTTTAAATTTACCATATACCTTAGATTTATTTCATAGAAAATAAATCAATGTATTCCTCAAGAAATCATTAATGAAAAAAACATAGTACACATATTTACCTAGTGATGGAACATGCATGGGTCCAAACACATCATTGTGTACTGACTCTAAGATTTCCTTTTCTCTTATAGCCAGGGATAATTTTAAGGATGGAAATTCAGATTAAAGTGTGGAAACTTGGGCTAATCTAACTAGTCCATAATATGAAAAATGTAAAATATTTAGCGATAGTTTTGTAAAAATATTTAAATTTCTAAGGATTTTATATAGTTTTTTATAAAATTTTGGCGATTTTTAAGGTAAAATAATTTTAGTCTATGGAATTTGGGCAAATCAATTTTAGAAAAAATTGAAATTGGAGAATATTTTTTCATTGTGTACTAACTCTAAGATTTCCTTTTCTCTTATAGCTAGGGATAATTTTAAGGATGGAAATTCGTATTAAAGTGTGGAAACTTGGGCTAATCTAACTAGTCCATAATATGCAAAATGTAAAATATTTAGCGATAGTTTTGTAAAAATATTTAAATTTATAAGGATTTTATATAGTTTTTTATAAGATTTTGGCGATTTTTAAGGTAAAATAATTTTAGTCTATGGAATTTGGGTGAATCAATTTAAGAAAAAATTGAAATTGTAGAATATGTTTTTGGGAAAACCATGGAAAATTTTCCCATTGGTGAAATTTAGCCCCTAAAATATCCCCTAAGCACCAAATGAGAATCTTACCTGATTTTGTTTATCACATATGCAATATTCACAAAACTAAAAATCCAATGTCCAATGATACATACCTTCAACCATACCTTTAGCGTGTAGTGCTCGAAGTCCCTTCTCTCTAATGTGTCCTAGTCTTTGATTCCACAAAATTGTCTTTTCTCCAAAGACAGTAGGGGTTTTTTCTTCTTCATTTCCATCCTCGGGAACAATAGAACTATTACACCTTATTGATAGTACATTCCAACATCTTGTACAAATTTCCATTCTAAACTCCCCTCATCAACATTATTGTTTGTCAAACCATTTTGTAGGTTTCATTTTCAAACAAAGTATGTACACCTGCATCACTCATCTTTCTTACCGATATCAAGTTTCTAGCCAGATATAGAATGTACAAAACCTTGGGGAGTGTTCCAATCCTTCCATCCTTGAGAAACAACTTGAATTTACCTTGTCTTGTGATTTTGTCTATCAAGTCATCCCTTGGGAAAATGTCACCTCCATTATACATTTTGTTTTCACAAAACCACTTCCTGTGGGGATTCATATGAAAAGAAGCACATGAATAGATCAAACATACATCATGATATGCACGTGTAATTGAAGAAGCCAAGTACACATCTCATTCTTCCTCTAAGAAGGTATTTCTTTCTATGGAAGGAACATCATCATATCCCTTTCCTCTCTCAACAATTTTATATATACAATCCTTCTTGTAATGCCCAATTTTACCGCATTTATAACATTTCATTAAGGATTTTCCTCGATATTTAGATCTCTTAGTAAAGGGATCATTTTAATTTCTATCTAGGGAATTTCCTCTTATAGATAAGGCATCCATGCCATGACTATCCATGGTTTTCCTCATCATTTTTTCTGATAACAAGGATGAAAACACATCATCAAACTTTGATGTGGTTGCATTACTCCTAATATCTACAACCATATTATCCCATGAATCTGAAAAATAACACAATAAACTAATGCACTTATCCTCATTAGAAATTTTAATGTCGATGGACAAAAACTAACTTACTGTAGTATTGAACACATTTACATGCTTTGTCACCGAGTCTCCATCATTCATCCTCAAGAGGTACAACTTCTTCTGCATGAAAATTTTGTTTACTAGGGACTTAGATTGATACAAATCCCTAACTTATCCCATAACGCCTTGGTTATAGCTTCTCCCAAGACATTCAATAACTCTGAATAAAAAAGATACAACTTGATTGTTATCCTTGCATTCCTATCCAACTTTGTCTAATATTTCATTGGAATACTGTTATCGGACTAATCGGTAGGTGCAGACACTAACAGATCTCCCTAGATCCACCTAGATCTAGAACAAAATAGGACAGGACATGACTCTTTCCCTAAGTTTTGACCATTCAATTAGCTAGTAGGGAGGAACAAATAACATACCTTTGTATCGCTTCCTAGGGTCTCTGTTTCTCCCGCTTCGCTCCGGTGATCTCGTGAGGTCAAGGCCAAGACAACACAAACCAACCAAAGTGAATATAGAAAAATATATTCAACTGTCAACTTATGTGTATGATCAAGGAATTACACAATAAAGTGAGAATAGCTTTATGGAAAAGGGACATGCCACTGTATCATATTAATAGAAAGTAGAAGATTACAACCTGATCGCCTTGATGTCGCAAGCTTCCTTTCGGTGGCCCTTGGCTCCAACACACACACTTTCTCAATCCTTGTATGAAGAAGATCAAATCCTCTTGACAGACTTGCTAGAGTCTCCAAGCTCTTGTTCAAGCTAGGTCCTTCACACAATTCTTTCACAAATTCTCCAATGAATCTTGCTTAACCTTTTCCATGAGAATTCCATAAATATATAGGAGAGAATGAGATGGTTAATTGGATAAGAATGATCCCACAATATCAAGGAATCCAATACAAGGATAACCACTCAAACGCCAACCCATTATTCTAGAAGATTCCCTTCTAGAACCATCGAGAATTCATCTTTTTCCAAGCTTTAGAGAAGGTTCGCACCCTAGCTATGTAGCACAGTGCGAGAAGTTCACACCCTAGCTTAAGGCAGCCTGCGAGAATGGGTCATTCTCGCACCCTGGTATACTAGCAACCTGCGAACTCTCTTCAAAAGTATGTTTTCTGGGAAGAGATGAATGTCTATTTTCTCAAGAGAAAGTTCCTATGAGGAGCCTGAGTACACCATCATCAATACACCATCATGATGACCAAAATCATGGGTAACAGAATGCCCCCCAAAGTATGAGGCCAGAATCAGTGACATCGGAAAGACTTTGTAAGTTGCATGTGTGTGTCGGAAACCAGGAGCGCACCTAATCGGAAACTTGCGAACAACGAAGCATCTGTGAAATATCATATATATTAATTCTGAGGTAGGCATTCCCATACTCAGATCACAGACGGATGACATTGTAGACATAGGTCATGGCCACCAATCATACACTGTGGATCCATGCCATCAAAATATAGCATAGCCACCAGGAATACACTGTGGATCTATGCAAGAAAATTCAAATTGAGACGACATAGCCACGAGACATACACAGTGGATCTATGTGTCACAGAATATACATATTCCATTGCAACCTGGACAAAGAGATGATATCCAAGGTCTTCAATCTCGTCGCCCAAAAGTACGAATCTAACCATGTGATTACATGTGTCGAAGTCGAACATGGTAGAAACCACTTGATTACCAGTCATTGATGAAACTATTAACAAGTAAGAGGGAAATCACCATTGATGTCAATGACTCCCAAGGTACTCTAGTACAATCCTTCGAATGTGAATGAATGAGTTGAAGTTGAAAATCCGACGAAATCTTTCGATTAGGGTTCAATGATGTAAACCCACTGTCGAAAGCGAGGAAACCTGCCATTGAGGCATGCAAGTTCCAAGGTACCAAAGAATTTCTAAGTCTTGTTTCCGGATAATGAGTTGAAGTCGACGGAACAGAACTTATCACAGGAGGGCCTTGATGTATCCCCCATCAATGACATAAAATGAGTAACATGTATTGAAGGTGAAACAGAGTATGATGTAAGTTGAACTGGACACAGGGAAGGCTGACACGGAGAGAATGGAAAATTGCAGATGGCCGACTCAATAGAGGTTTTAGATGAACTTCTCTTGAACATATGAATGACATGACCAATGATTTGGCAGCATTGACTCAAAGATGATGCAGGGAATGACCTTGTAGAAAATCAAATGAGAGACAAATGGATTTCCCAAACTAGCTTCAAATAATGAATAGTGGGTTTCATGTTCAAGAGCGACACTTACTGCTAATCAATATGAAGA
>JASDQU010033458.1:0-16946 GCA_032191745.1 Picea mariana | reverse complement strand
AAATGATTAGGACACCGACAAATAGCCTGCAGGCTAGACCGCTTCTTAATATCATAATCCCTTATGCTAGAAGGACCAATGGTAGAGTCCAACATTCTTCCGAAGGAGGGTTCATACCATTGGCCTGTCCAACTTTGGATAGATACAATAACCACTGCCAAGCTCAAACCCTTCCGATTTGAGAAATTATGGCTCACCCACTCGGACTTCCAGGAGCTAGCCCAAAACTGGTGGACTAATGTGAAGATCTAGAAGGGGACCAAAATGTTCTTCTTCCAACAAAAGCTAAAACACTTCAAACAATAGGTTCACAAATGGAAAAAAGAGGTCTTTGGGAACATCTTTCAAAAAAGAAAAATGATGGAACAAAAAATAGAAGACCTTCAGGAGAAAATTATACAAAGAGGCCACATAGTCACACAACAGTAGGAGGAGAACGACATCAAGAGGCAACTGAAAGAAAGATACAAGCAGGGGGAAATCCTTTGGAGTCAAAAATCTCGGGTCGAATGGATCAAAGAGGGTGAGAAAAACTCCAAATTCTTCCACTGCTCCATGATCCACAGATGCTTCATAAACCACATTACGAAGCTGGAAGATAAGCAGGGAAACACCTTGCTGACGCATCAAGAAATAATGCACGAGATGACAGAATTCTACAAGGATCTCCTCTCAGAACTCCTCATGGACCGCACCTTAGCAATAGAGCGGGTAACCCAAAATATCGAAAATCTTATCACCCCAGATTAGAATGCGGTTCCCATGAAACCCATAATGCAAGACGAGGTCGACCAAGTCATCCAGGATATCTCCAAAGGTAAAGCACCAGGTCCAGATGGTTTCACTACAAACTTCTTCCACTTCTATTGGCCAATGCTTAGGGAATAAGTGTGGCAGTTGGTGGAGGAATCATGCATCTCAAGAAAAGTTCTCCCAGTGCTAAATGCCACTTTTCTCATCCTAATCCCCAAAGAAGAGAGGGTTACAAATTTGAAGAACTTGTAGCCAATAGCATTATGCAATGTGATTTATAAAATCATCTCCAAGGTCATAGCCTTGCGACTCAACTCCATACTCCCCTTCATCATATCCAAGGATAAATTAGGGTATGTAGAAGGAAGGAAAATCATGGACAGTGTCATCTTAGTCCATGAAATCATTCACTCTCTCAAAAGCACCCATACTCCAGGTATACTACTAAAACTAGACCTGTCAAAATATTTTGAAAAATTAAGCTAGAAGTACATGATAACCCTCTTAACTGCTTTCAATTTCAACAATGAGTGGATCTCTTGGAAAATGAACCTCATATACTCAACATTCTTCTCAATCCTTGTTAACGAAGTCCCCTCCCAACCCTTCTCCCCCTCGAGAGGTATACGACAAGGTGACCCTCTCTCCCCCTTCCTATTTGTCATAATGGTTGAAGGCCTGGGCCGCTATATCAAATCCTCAATTTAAAATGGATCGCTTCAAGGCCTCCCTCTACATGGGTTACAATCGACATCCTTCGACAACCAATTTGTTGATGATACGATGCTTCCGAATACCCCCATGACACAAGAAGATAACAAATTGAGATCCATTCTTAATGATTTTAGTGAAGCTTTTGGAACCACATTTAATCTGGCCAAATCACAACTCTTCTTTTTTAATACGCCAGAAGCCATCCAACAAAACATATCAAAACTATTGAGCATACCCATCTTCTCTTTTCCCTCACAATACCCAGGACTCCCTCTCTTCGACTCGGCAGCCAGAAACATTTTCTGGGACTCTCTTCTCCTTTCTATCTCCAATTGACTAAGAAACTATACCTTCCGATCCCTCAATCTCCCATCCAGACTCATTCTCTTAAAGTCAGTTCTCTAGGCCATTCCTCCCTACCTATTTTCAACCCTAGCCTCCCCTCAACCCGTCATAAAAAAAATAAGGAATTTGAAAAGGAATTTTCTTTGGCATGGCCACAACCCGAACAAAAAATGGGCTTTAGTCAGTTGGGACAAAGTCTGTAAGCCCAAATATCTATGAGGTCTGGGCCTCAGGGACACTGGAAAATTAAACAACACCATGGGAGCAAAGATATGGTGGAGATGGGTCAAAACTCTGGCTGAGCTCTGGGAAAAACTCTAGAAAAAAAATGCCCCGAATACACATCAAGATATTCTCATTAGGATGCAGGAAAAAACTCAGGGCTCCAACATTTGGAATGCGGCTTGGAAAAACTGACTATTAATATAGGAAAATTCTTTTTGGGAAATTCATAATGGCCAGAATTCACTATTCTGGACGGATTCCTGGCAACAATTGGCACCCCTTCAAACTGAAGAAAACCTACGATCTTAGAAAAATCACATTCAATATCTATCCTCTCTCAAAGTGGAAGAACTGTGGTCAAATACCCCCAACAAATCTTCTTGGCGGAGCTGGAAATCAACCCACCATGAACTCCAAGTGGCAACTGACTACGACTTGCAGCACTGGAAGCAAATAAAAGACCAAAGGTGAATTCGGGCAAGAACAGACCCAAACATTCTCATATGGGGTCATACTCCACATGGAAACTTCACAATCAAAGAGGGCTATACTCTATAGTAAAAATTCCAAAATATTCAAAAAGATCACATTTGAGCAACAATATAGAAATCGAGATTCTGGCCAAAAATCTCCACCTTCCTTTGGCTTCCAATTTAGAATAAGATCTTAACCTGGGACAACCTCAAAAAATGGGGATTCATAGGCCCCCCAATGTGCCACCTCTACCATAAGGAAGAAACCATGGAGCACATCCTAAAAAAATGTTCAATCAGTGAGGAAATATGGAATCAGGTTAGGGAGCTCATGAGAAGAACCAAACGAGAAAGCAAAAACATGATCAACACAATTAGGAATTGGGGACCCAGATCCTACAAAAGTACTATATTGAAATGAACTTGGAAACTACTACCAGGCTTCATTGTATGGAAACTATGGAAAGAGAGGAACAAGCGTATCTTTCATTCTTAGACCTCCCCTCCCACCCACTTATGGACCACTATCCTCTCACATCTTCAAGAAAATCTCCAACTTCATACGTGGAACCTGGAAGATTTACCCACTGATCCAAGTGAACTCTCTATCCTAAACTCCCCGGGCTTCTCTCTGTCAATATCCACCCCCCCTGTGGTCCCCCCTAAAAGTGAAGGCCCTTAGTCCCTCTACTTGGCTCGCCCCCCATCTGACTTTCACAATGTCAATTTTGATGGCGCCTCCAAAGGAAATCCAGGAATTTCAGGATATGGAGTGGTCATAAGGAATATCATAGGCCAAATTCAATACCTCATTGTAGAAAATATGGGATTCGACGCCAAGGCCTCACTCACCTGATCATTGAAGGAGACTCCAAAGTCATCATTGACCTGGCTACCAAAATCATAAATGGAAAATATCTAGAAAAAATAACTCCCAGTTGGCATCTCTTGGGACCCCTAAATAGTCTCAAGGCACTTCTCAGGCCCTCTCTAACACTCACCACCTCTCACATAAGGCGAAGCGCAAATAAAGTGGTAGATAGACTTGCCAATGCAGGGTTGATTCCACACAACATGTCATTTTAATTGATACAAGGCAGTCCCCAAGCTCGTCTCTTTGGCTCCAATGCATGGAGCTAGCCAAACAGGACTGCCCTCCTCCGGATGGGGTACCACCTGGACAACCTCAGTGGACACATGGAACCAAGCGTCCAAGGGAGTTATTAACCCCAACCACCAATCCACATCCATTAACCACTGCATGGATCACACCATGAGGACAATAATGGTCGTGTGCCTGGACAACCAGGCCACTCAAGCAAGCTAGACCAGGCATACCAGGCCTAGGATGGTTGTCAACTTGACTCTAATGTCTACAGGAGTGTCAAATCATGGGGGTGAGGTAATAAACATAAAATTTCCCTTGTGCATTCATCCATTTTCCCTTCACCCTGGTTCATGCTCTTCGGCTCCTATGAAGTGAAGTCATCCATCATCACCCTCTGTGTTTTTTTCTTGGGTGCGCTCTCTTGTTATGCACCCATCACCCCACTCCTTAGTTTTGGTGCCCTATACAATTGTGCTGGCTCTGCTTCCCTCTATCTGGTGAAATTTCACCACTCGCTCGACCCCCACAAGTTTCTTATCTGCAATTTCACCAGTGCTTCTCTACTCTCATCCTTTTCGATATTTTCCAATCACCATATCACCACCTCCCTATCCTCATCCCAAGGCCTCCACACTCTTCCCAGCATTCCCAGAGAAAGAGGTAAATCTTTGAGGGGTGTGCGATACTACAATACCCTCTCCAGGTGCAACTAACTATCCCCCTCCCAATTAGCTCTAATTTCCCATTTTTCTAGCCTAAGGCACAACAACCAAAGGTCGTCGGAGGTGCCTCCATCCACCCCTCATCTGCTCCATGGCTTCAGCCCAGTTAAGGAGGAAGTGCCACCTTCGTGCACGCGCAATCCTCCTTCCACCCCTCATTTTCTGCATAACCTCAACCCGATTAAGGAGGAAGCACCACCTTCGAGAGCGTGCATTCCTCTAGCCACTAGTCTCCTGCCCCCCCCCCNGGACCCTTATTACGGAGATGGTAGCTTCATGGTTAAGGAGGAAATCCCCCCGAAATGGCAGGTTGAGGAAAACATAGCGGTCGTTAGCGAGGAAAACACACTGGTCGCCAACGAGGAAAACATAGTGGTCGCTAGTGAGGAAAAGGAGGAGGACCAGCCCCAAAAATTTTCAAATCGCCTCACGGAGGAGCACCTCCAACTTATCTTTGAAATATGGAAAAAAACAAGATGATCATATGCACTCTCAGCGCATCCTCGGCCAAAGAATGGGCATTCTGTTCGACGCACTAGCAGACGCTCCTGTGAGGAATCAATGCCCAACATGCGGCCAACGGTTCACCATTGTCTGCAACATCCATGGACAACTAGGCTCTTCAATGGAGCAAAGTCTCCAGTTTATTGTTCTTCGTTCAATCTAGTTATAGGCTTAAATTTTTAGTTTACTCCAGCAATAGACTAGATGGACATACAAATTTCTCGTACATTGTGAATACAGTTTTGTTCATAGATGGTCCTAGAGGCCACTCACATACTGTTCATACAGTTTTGTTCATAGCTAGTCCTAGAGGCCACTCACATACTATTCATACAGTTTTGTTCATGCAGATAAGAGGCATAACTTTGTTAAGTCAGTTTTGGTCAAACGATTTCAGTTCATATGATGATGTGTCAAACTTGGAGCATCTAAGAGCCACCTGTTTTGGTTTCCCTTCTATGACAGAACATGTGACTCCCACTTGGTAATGTATGGCTTACATATATTATTAATACAAGGGTCCTCTTTTATTTACAAAAAAAGAGAGAGTAAGATGTTGGTGGGCAATGCAGGGGCTCTGCCTCGGGAAGAGGTCAAATAAGGCCTCAAACTTAAAAGTTACAGTAAAAATATGAAATGTGATGAGAAGAAATGTATAATTTACCCAAAATTAGGATTAAAACAATAAAAATATGATGATTTCCGTGCCAGACTAATATCAAAACAAAGAATTGATTACTATAGTCCCTACCAACCCGAAGGGCAGGGACTAATAATACTAAGTAACCCATGTTATTATAACATGTTATTATCATTATATCTAGGTTTTTATAACTATTAGCTATTATTATTATTATAACAAGGTTATTATTATCATTATAAATAAGTTATTATTATTATATAATGTTATTATAACTAATTTATTATTATTATCATTATATCTAGATTTTTATAACTATAATTAACTATTATTATTATTATTATAACTAGGTTACTATTATTATTATAAATAATTTGTTATTATTATATAATGTTATTATAACGAGGTTACTTATTATTATTATTATTATTATTATTATTATTATTATTATAACTAGGTTGTTACTCTAGGATAACCTAGGTTATTATAATAAGTTATTGTCATTATTATTATATCTTGGTTACTATAACTACTACTATTAAATTATTATTATTATTATTATTATTATTATTATAACTAAGTTATGATTATTATAACATAGTTAATGTATATAGTCTTATTTCATTTATATTTTTAGGTTTTTGGGGTAGCTATAGCCAACATCCTTGGTTTTTTACACATCATTTTTAGTATTTATAAGTTTCTCCTCATCTCATCTCATCCCCATCTTTGTGTCCTGAAGATGGATCCTCTTGTGGATCCGAAATGTTGACCAATAACAAACAAAACTGTGGATATTCCGAACCAACCTAAAGAAAACTCTCATGACATAAATCCCAATCGACAAGAGGTTTCCTAGGATTAATTCAAACTCTAGTCAGAGACATCTCTAGCTTAAAAGGGTTTGACATAAAGATGTTAAGTCTTTCCTAAATCTTTGGAGAATAGAAGAGGAGGTTTCTCTATAGAGTATTGATGCCATTAAAAACACAATCACATCTAAATTTAAGGAGAAATTATGGTGCAATAAAAAAATATGTTAGGATATAATGCTTACTACGTAATAAGGTCACTTCAAGACCTTAGGATATGCTAATGTTCACTTTTTTTATAAAGTGTTCTATTATACATTCATAAGTGGAAATGATTTTCTTAGTGAACAATGATATATAAGAAGGTCATATTCATTGTAACAAATGTACCAATTATTCAATAATAATATCATATTGTGTTATTGTGAGTACCTTCCTTTGAGACTAGTTATGTGACTCAACCATATCTAGGCTTTCCCCATTTACTAATCTAGCTCATTTTGTAATATGTCATGAGAGAAAGGAAGAGTCTAGGAGTCTAAATTCATACTAAGAGTCTTGAGCCTTTGAAAGAAAATGGTTCCACTTTTGAAACTTTAATATTTTGAGAGCCATATAAATCTATATCAAGAGTCTTAGATAAATTTTATGTGAGTGTAAAAACCTAGGGATTGTTTCCATACATTTCACCTATCCAAACACAATCGTACACCAATATAATTTTTGATTAGTTGACTTGGGTTTCTTGATCAAGTAGGTATTAGTTTAATATTTCTCTTATTATAATGTTAAACGTCGATAAATCATTATAAAAATACTATAGCTTCAATTTCCATACTTGGAAAGTGAAAATCTAGATGCAACTAATGAACAAAAACCTACGTAGAATTTTAAAGGGAACTGAGAAATCACCAATAGATCCAAATAAATCATTGGAATGGAAAAACACAGATGATAAAGAAAAACATATTATTGTCCTTGCTCTATTAGACTTAGAATTGTATCGTATAGATATGGAAAAATCATCCAAGGCAATTTGGGATAAACTAAATAAGTTATTTGGATCATGAACAATGAACACAAATCTTTATCTAAAGTTACAATTATTCATTTTTAAGATGTAAGTTGAAGTCACTATGTATACCCACATAAACAATCTAAGATATATTTTTAGACATCTAGTAGAAGCCAAGGTTGTGGTAGATGAATAGGATGCCAAAGCCACACTATTAAATAGTCTAGCATATATATACAACAATATTATTTTTACTCTAAGTTAGTCACCTTCTCAAACTCTAGAAGATATGATTGTTTCTTTCTCAGTTGAAGAAAAGAGAACCATTGTAGGGGATACAAAAGGTGATACTCAACTTGAGATGGCATTATACTCGAGAAACAATCTTAATAGATAAGATAAAGAGAAGGGGGATATGGAATGTTACTATTCCAAGAAAATGGGTCACATATATTGGAACTATAGATTTCAATCCAATGACATTCTAAAAGGAAAATTCAAAGATATAAGTTACATGTAACTAATGAAACTGTTGTTGAAGATCCATTAGATGTGCTGATAGTGGTGATGAATTTACTAAGGAAAGGAAATTTTATGCATTTTAAGAATCCTTAACTTTGAAGGCAGGAAGTGATCTAGTGTAGATGCAACTCATCATGGATGGTTTCCCATATAGTTCGGGGGTTTGTGAATCATGATAATTATACCCTTATGAGGGTCATGAGAAAAATTGATGGACCATTGTGGATGTATCTCAACATGGATGATTGTGGAATAATTTTGGAAATTCATAATTCAAGAGTTTGGGGAAGTGAAATATGGGAAATCGGGAATTCATATCAGGAGCTACACATTTATGGAAGGAAGAAAATTCATTATTTTGTTCTGATGTTGTATTAGTTAATGTGTTTGATCTCCAGATAGTGTGTTTTTATTTTAGTACTGTAAGCTTTAATAGGAGGTTTTAAGATATAAGACTTACTATGGAATAAAGTCACTTCACGACTTTAGGATATTAATGTTCAAATTTTATATAAAGTAGTCTATCACAAATTTATAAGTGGAAATGCTTTTCTTAGTGAACAATGATATATAAGGAGGTAATTTCCATTGTAAAAAATCCACAAGTTAATCATTAATGATATTATATTGTATTATTGTGAATATATTCCTTTGATCTTATTCACATGATTCAACCCTATGTAGGATTTCCTCATTTAGTTATCTATCTCATTTTGTAATAAAATAGAGGATAAGATAAAATTAATATACTATAAAGAGGTCATTAAGCCCAATCTAGTTCAATATGAATCATATATTTCTATTATAGCTAACTTAAAGAATAAAGTGAACATTGCTAAAATAAGAACAAACTCTAACTTCCTAAAACACCATGGAAGGATTTAAGAAATTGTCATCTTTGTGATACTAATAATGTGGAGGATGAAAATCAATACTTTATCTTTTTTATCATAGAAATAAAATGGAAGATACAAGAAATCTTATTTCCAATATTTTCCATCATAAATAAAATATTAAATCAATCCAATTAATTTTTTTTCATTAAATGTAGGTGAACCAAAATTGATCTCAATGACCGTCATAATTAATTAATTATATGTTAAAAGAAAAACCATAAAACAAAAAAGAAAGATTGAATTAGTGATACATTATTTATTGTACGTTGATTTAAATACCATTATTTACGATCACATGTATTTATTGCAACAATAGGTGATCTACAAGCTGATATGGCATAGATGTTGTCATGTGGGTAATGTGACATGACACAAAAAATAAATCCACCTAAATTTATTGATATATATGAATAAGTAAATATCCTACTAACATCAACATTTCCTCTACCATTATCTCCGCTCTGATTTATATGGACTATTGCATAATAAACTTTTTGCCAAAGTGTTAGGGACCTGACCCCCTAACCTCTCATATAGGTAGAATAATATATTTTCCATGTAATAAAGGCTGATACTAGTTAATAAGGCCCATTTAATAAATATGAACAAGTCAATGTAAGAAGACCTAATAGAAGCTTCCGCTTCTAGAAAGATCTTCCTCTAGAATGTTCTTTAGGAGACATAGTTAGTATGAATAAGAGTAGAAGGTATGAGAGGAGATTTTATTGAGAATTATTGTAATAGAGCGTTACTCTATTGAGGTTTCCCCCTAGATGAGTCAAGTGAACATTGTTTCCTATCAAAAAAGGTATTATTCCGGTGTTGTGGTTTCAACTATCGTGTTGTTCCACTGTTATTCTCTGCAATATTTCTGTTTTCAGCTATTACAATATATATGGTATCTTACAAGTGGTATCAGAACAATTTCCTTGGCAAAAAATTGTGAGTTATTTTTTTTAGGGTAGAGATGTATTCCGACATATTAAAGCTACATAGATCTTTTGTTCAATGCATAAATCCATGGCCAGGGAAGAATACACATAGGAATTACAAGTGGTACTTAAGTGCACATTATTGGCCACCCTTGTAACCCTTGTTTGTTAAGAACCAAAGAACTGAATACAAAATATCACAATAGATCCAAAGATATCTGAATACAATCACCACACAAGATAGATGAAACCGTATAGAAAACCACCACTTTATTATATCAAACCCTTAGGGTAGGGAAACACCATATAATGGATCCTATTATGGAAGGGATCCACTCCTGTTCACTTGCCTCTTCGAGGGGGCATCCTCCTATTGAGATACAATTCACAACAAAATATTTATCTTCACATCCTCTTACATTTCTTGAACCCCTTTCTATAGTGCTACCATCACCTGAGAACATTCTAGAGGAGGAATCTTCTAGAAGTAGAACCTTCTAAGAAGTCCTCTTACATTTATTATATCTAACTACCCAGTTATTATATCTAACTACCATAGTGGGTCTTATTTAATAATATAGTGGACCTAGTTCACCTTACATTGAATGACCTCCATTATTATTACTATGGGCCCTCTGCCCCCCCCCTAATACCTCTCTAGATACCTTACATTCCATCCCCCTTATGAAAGCGTTGTCCTCAATGCTTGATGTACAACCATATACTAGGGTCCCATGGATAAGTGTGGACCATAGTGCTGAAGTAGACTAGAGAACCAGGGCCCCATTGAGAAATGGAAGCCACCATGTTGAAGTAGTCCAACCGCCATTGTAAACTAGGGTCCCATGTCCAATTGCTCATGTGAACCCCACATGGAAGATATCGACACCCAATAATCAACTGAAAATGATGCTCCCAATACTGACACCTATCATGTGGATCCAAATAAGAATATCCATCCACATAGTGGGAGATGATCAAAGATGAATCTGGAAGGAACAATACCATTGTAGAATATGCAGGCTGGATGCTGGTAACTAGCTTCTGATGTGGGACATTGATGTTTTCTACAGAAGGTGGAGTAGAGTTATCAAATAAAATATGGAAGTGGTTGTCATCCCAGAAATGACAACTATCCATATACCAATCATCGCAATTGGATTCAAAATCATACCAAGCATATATTTCTTGATTAAATTCATCCCTGAGGTCCTCCATAAGAAATCTCTCTTGCATGTTATCCAATGAATCTTGAATACTACAAAAAATATCATTGAGGCCATCTACAAAGTTATCCAATCTGTCATTCAACATGTCAAACAATTGAGATTTGAATGTTTCAGTAATCTGTAGAATTTATTTGAGGGTTTGAGAAGAAATAGCCATCTAAACACCCTATGAAAATTTATGAACATTTCAGTCCCTTCGCCATCACGAAAAAACCCAAAAAATATAACAATAAATTACTGCAGAAAATCGCGGCGTTTTCTAGAAAAACCTTGAAAAAATGCTGAATTTAAAATGCTCATAAATTCACGTCCCGGACTCCGTTTCGGCTGATTTGTTTTTTGAAATTGGGTGGAATTGTGAGAGGAAATCAGATCTGTAATTTGTTTGGGCAAATTTGGCCTCCAGATGCTACAAAACTAAAAACAAATCACGTCACCCTCTGTGGAAAAAACCCTAAAAAATTGCAGATTTTAAAACTTCAATATATTGACTTCCTGGACTCCATTTTGAACGATTTGTTTTTCAAATTGGGTGTTTTTCTGAGAGGAAATCAGATCTACAACCTGTTTCTACAAATTTTGTACAGAAATATACCGGAAATTTCTGGAATGTTGCGGCCCTCTTTTTTCTTCTCTGAAAAAAAATCTGCAAAAATAAAAAATATTTGCCCACAATGTCTGCCAAGGAAAGTGGTCTGATACCAATTGTTAAGAAATTGAATAGATCTATAGATATAATCACCAGAAATAATGAATATATAATAGGTCCACAAAGAAAGATAGAATAAACAACACTTTGTTATTACCAAACCCTTGAGGTAGGGAAACACCATACAATGGATCCTATTATGGAAGAGATCCTCTCCTTTTCACTTGCCTCTTTGAGGGGGCTTCCTCCTATTGAGCTACCGATCCAAATACAATACTTCTCTTAATATCCCATTACATTGCTTGAACCCCTTTATATAGTGCTAAAATCACCTAATTGTTAAGAACCTGAATATATCTGCAAATATAATCACCACAAATTTTGAATACACAATAGATCCAAAGAGCAATATAGAAGAAACCACACTTTATTATTACCAAACCCTTGAGGTAGGGAAACACCATACAATGGATCCTATTATNACCGCTATGAATACAATACTTCTCTTCATATCGCATTGCATTGCATGAACCCCTTTATATAGTACTACCATCACCTAAGAACATTCTAGAGGAGGAATCTTCTAGAAGTAGAACCTTCTAAGAAATCCTCTTACATTTATTATATCAAATTACCCATTTATTACATCTAACTACCATAGTGGACCTTATTTAATAATATAGTGGACCTAGTCCACCTTATATTGAATGGCCTCCACTATTACCACGATGGGCCCTCTGGGACCCCACACTACCTCTCTAGCTACCTTACACTATTGGTACCCCTTATGAAAGCGTTGTACTCAATGCTTGATGTACAACCATATACCAGGGTCCCATGGATAAGTGTGGACCATAGTGCTAAAGTAGACTAGAGAACCAGGGTCCCATTGAGAAATGGAAGCCACCAGGTTGAAGTAGTCCAACAGCCATTGTAAACCAGGGTCCCATGTCCAAGTGCTCATGTGAACTCCACACAAAATATATCGGCACCCAATAACAAACTAAAAATGTTGCCCCCAATACTGAATACACAATAGATCCACAGATAAAGATAGAAGAAACCACACTTTATTATTACCAAACCTTTGAGGTAGGGAAACACCATACAATGGATCCTATTATGGAAGGGATTCTCTCTTTTTCACTTGCCTCTTCGAGGGGCTTCCTCTTATTGAGCTACCGCTCCAAATACAATACTTCTCTTCATATCCCATTACATTGCTTGAACCCCTTTATATAGTGCTACTATCACCTAAGAACATTCTAGAGGAGGAATATTCTAGAAGTAAAACCTTCTAAGAAGTCCTCTTACATTTATTATATCTAACTACCCATTTATTATATCTAACTACCATAGAGGGCCTTATTTAATAATAAAGTGGACCTAGTCCACCTTACATTGAATGGCCTCCACTATTATCACTATGGGCCCTCTGGGCCCCCCCACTACCTCTCTAGCTACCTTACACTGTTGGTACCCCTTCGAGTGGTAGTGCGTCAGACAATACTTGTATATGAATCAACCTATATATCCTGAAGCCCTCCATAGATAAACCAATTAGTCGCCTGTTGGCAGCTAATTCATTTTTTTTTTATTGCCCTAAAAAAGCTGCCTACACCTAATTGTCTTCTAAAATGACAAATCATTGTCGCATTTTGCATCTAGATATTTGTTTCATTTTGCGACAATTACAAGTTGGTTTCCATTCAGTTTTCACAACTGAAAGTGTGAAAACCCCTTCATCGTTATTTGGACTCTCGTCATCTTTTATTGATTTCTCTGAAAGACACTTGACCATTGGTTTATCGCATGACTGCAAAAGATTCTTTCAAACTTATGTCCTTTGGCCTACTCTTACCTTGATTGTGCATTTGGATCCATTTGATTGATAAGCCATTGAGCATGAAGATTTACTTGTTACATTTGATTCTATAAAGGTCATGATTGATTTTGGTCTTATATGCTTTGATCCTTATTGCTATGAGTTCTTGACTTATTGATTATATGAGATCTTTTGTTACAATGTTCTAAAAACTTTGAAATATAAACATTTGAATATACAACAACTGCATTGGCAATATTATAAGTTTGATTTGATATGAAATGGCAATGGTTTGGGTTTCACAAAGGCACATTGATTAAATCTTTTGGATTTCAATTTTATAGTTTGAATCGTTGCTTGATGCATTGTTTTGTGAGTTTGATTTTACATTGAACGATCATAGTTTCAAACTATACATTGGCACGATTGGATTAACATTGGTTTAATACATTTGATTGATACGATGGATCATTGGTTAATATTGGATTTCATATTGGATTGAACTATACACTTGGCGCATGAATATAACATATGGTGTTGGTTCTACATTTGATGGATGGAACGTTGAAATGGTTGTACACCGATTTGGGTTGGCTGATTAATGTGTTTCTAACGTGTTGATTACTGATGGAACAACGCTGTACCCAACCATTAATACACTGCATGGCGGTAGTAATCCCACCACCTCCGCACGCGTTACATTAATCCTTGCCTCTTTGAAAGCTGCAGCTGTTAGCCGTAACCATTTTTCGACCCTGTGCATTGTTCTGTTCGGTTCAAACCCTATCATGCACAGAAGCTATGGTTCCTGTTGTAAGGGCCGAGCCCAACGGGTGCCAAGCACTGCTAATGTTTGATGGCGCTTATAGCGACCTGGAAGAATTTGGGTGGCTCCCGTTTATAAGGAAATTTGATGGTTATAGTCCTATTGTGGCTCGATAATTTGCATTATCATTCGATGGCTGCCGAGCCAAAGTTGGAGATGTGCAACTTGAAATAAATGAACAGTTTCTTAGCTCGGTAACTAGCCTTCCTGTTACGGGACAAAAGTGGTCGAAGAGTTGCAAGGTGGATGATGTCCCATGGACATTTCTGTTCCAATCTCCGACAGTGAAATCCTGCGACAAAGGATTGCCTGCAAAAATGCTAAAACCACGCTGGCATGACCTCCTAATGATAATCAAGCAATTCATTACTTGCGAGGGCAGGTACGGGTTCGTTTTCCTGTTTCATCTTCGTCTATTGATGGTTTTTATGGGTTTCAAACTTAATATGCCCCACTACCTACATAGAAGTTTGTTCAAGATGGCCAAAAGGTACAAGCGTAACCAAGCTGATACCAGTCTCTTCCATTTGGGGTTGATTAAAATGATTATGGTTTATGAGTTGGGGTTACGTCGTGATTGTTGGGATGATTTTCTCAGTCGTAATGGCTTTGAAGAATCAAACCCTCCGCAGGTCGATAAACCTATGGTGACCGAAACCCAGCCTATTCCCCCTGTGCCTTATAGCGTTTTGTTACCCAAACCTCTACCCGACCCACCTATGAATGTGCCTATGGCTGTGACTAAACAGTTGGAAGTTGCTAAACCCGCAACCAAAAAAACCTAAATCTAAAACTAATGCTAAAGGCAAGAAAAATGCTAGGTTAATATCTCGCATGGAGAGAAATAAACCCAAACCCCCTGCCAAATCAGAGCCTATCGTGGTCAGCGAAGACTCTGACTCAGAGATTGAATGTTTTCTCGCCAATGAGTATCCTTACTCAGAAGGTTTATGTGAAAAACCTCCTTATGACTTTGTCAAGAATTTACCACCCTGTCTGCGTGATGATCCTAATTTTCCTGGCATTGAATTACCCCATGGAACCCTCGGTGAATCATCGAAACCCCCTTTTGCTCAACCTGCTGTTCCACCTTGCGATAAGTGTGGGTTATGGTTGGAGAGATACTACATGGATGTACCGGTGTTGCAATCCAGAATCCATGATTTGGAAAACCAAGTGGCAAAGCTCACTGGTCATAATGCAAAGGTACAACCCACGGACAAAAAGAAACGAACAACTGGTTCAATTCTATTCAAGAATGTCGAGTCAGCCACGGCAATTGACAATTCGAAATTGGCATAGCCTCAGCAATCTCTCTGGTATAACTTTCACCCATTTATATGGCACGTTCATAAACTCTGTGTACATTTTTGACCTACTCTGTCATGCATTTGTTGTATATAAGTGCTGTTAATTAAATTTTGGATTGGTTTTGATTAGATTTAATTTGATTGATCATGATTGGATTTAAGGATTGTTGATGTCATTTCTATTTTTGGAACACAGTCAATATCTCTGTTCGATTTGGTTATATCCTGTACAATACGATGGGCAAATTGGTTAGTTGTTGTGATTGTATATTCTATGCTCGGACCAATTCGTATATCATTTGTTAGATAATCAAATTTCAAATGGATATGAATAGTGGCTATTACGATTTGAACTGCATTTGTTTGTAACAAATATATCGTTTGATTTCGATTTGGGGAATGAAATTGATCGTATCCAGTCTTATGATTTGTGTCTATAATTAAACTTAGCCATATTCATTTCGGTTATTTGCCCGGTTTATATTATGGATTCTGTTGACTCTGTCGAGACCCTGTCGGTTGACTGTGTGGTGATCAATAACGAAATGCATTTGATTGTTACTCATTCAGTCTGATTCCATTCTAAAACGATTTACCTATCTTTGCGTTTATTTGAACAATATCGATTTATTGCTATGACTATAATGAGTCGATGATGGTTATGATCATCATTTGGTCATGTCTGTTCACCATGCGATACTCAACAACTGTATTCCATAACAAGTTTTAATGGATATGTTCTGTTTTGATTATAATTGCAACAGCCTGTCCATTTTGACAATTGAATAAAACGATATGAATTTCAAACAGCTGTAACTAATCGATTGTGATAAAGATCGATTATTACTATATCTATTTTGGATTACATCATACGATTGGCTTGTAATTTCATTTGGATAAGAAACAGTATGATTATTATTTGCCCCGATTTCATGGTTACTAAAAACAGAGCATTCTTTACTCTGTTCCGATTGCATTTATTTTAATATGATTTGATTTAAAATGATAATTTCACTTGAGTTATGAGTAATTCGTTTTGAGGATTATTAAAAGATGATTCGATTTGATTTTATTTCATTAAGATCTGGTCCTGTTAGCTATTCTTGACTAGCTACAAAATCAGATGATTCTGTAGCTAAGTCTATGGAGTTGATTTTTTATTGTTTTCTTAATAAAATATCCTTCTAATTTGATCTTTGTGATCTATTGCAGGCAAATTCGAATTGGAAATAGATATGATGAGCAGTTAGGGGATGATCTACAGATTTTAGTTGCATTTTATTTCCTTAGTTTAGGAGATTTTGGGATATCTCCCAGATTGTGTAAAACTATTTGCTATTATTCACAAGGATGTTTTACCTTGTGAGAAACCTATATAAACCTATGGTTTTTGTAATAATGTTCATCCTCAGTTGTGGGAGAACAAGGATATGGAGTTCTGATACA
>JASDQU010033457.1:1145-12322 GCA_032191745.1 Picea mariana | reverse complement strand
ATTTCATGGCATGTTTTTTTTTATTCTCATTGTTTCTACATTTGATGTTGATGAATATATGAATTTCAAAGTGTTTGAATTCCAAAGTGTATGAATTTTGTGTTTATTAATCCCTTTATTTGTTTATAAAGTGATTATAAATACTGGCATTACACACTAAGGAATAGCTTATGGTGGAAAATATCCCTAAGTGATAAATCCATAAGGAATTAATGGTTCTCAAGTAGCATTGCTTGCTAATCAACCATGTATCTCTACATCATAGAGAGACCATTCCTTTGGAATTGTTTGCATGAATGTTGTGGATTTCCATATTCTAACTCACATTCAACAATATGGACTACATCTTGAATTATCTCAATCTAAATCCAATGACAATCCACACTCAAATAGTGGTCACTTGAAAATATTGTGACCTTAAAAAAGGCATATTATAATAATTTATTATAGAAATAAATTTTCTCATTTATCTTCTATATAATTGTAAATCACTTAACAATTTCAGATCAATGTTATTTTCTAGGGAACACACATTATTCCCCTCTTTCTATTCATGGCATACATAAAATCATTTGATTTATGTGTAACCCTTCATAAATGCCAAAAAGACTAGTCAAGGACTCATTAATACACATGTTTGTTTAGATTGTGTAGTGGGTATATGTAAAGTTTTTTAAACATGTCAATTATTAATAACATTCATTCAATCTTCCATGATTTCCACAAAGCTTATTTATTTTTATCAATAGAATGAGAGAGTTCACATGGAAACTAGATCTTAGAATGGGTATCATTTTCCACCTACAAGTAAAGGTTTTGAGGTTACATTTCATGACACACTATAGAAAGTAATGTTATTCTACCAAAATTACTCCAGGAAGAATTGAAACCATTATTCTTTTCCATTCACCATCTATGAGAGCTTATTGCATATTCCTACCCAATTTGTGGGTTAGAGCATTCAAGGAGACAAAGGACCCTCTCAAACCCAATCCCAGAAACCTGTTGATGCCATGCCATTGGAATTTCCATGTCATTGTCAAACATTTCCATGCCATGCCATTTCCATTCCTTGCCATGTCAAAGAATCACCATGCCAATTCTCTGCCTTTCCAAGCCATGCCATCCCTTGCCATTGTCATGTATCTTTCCATGCCTTGTCATGTAGTTTCCCATTTTAACCTATATAACAATAAATATAACTTTTCAATGTCATTCCATAACATTTCCATGCCTCCCCAAGCCAATAAATGATATTAAAACAAAGTTAAAATAGGATAAATATAACAACCCTTAACACAAGTAATCATTAAATGAAAGGGGGTTGGAAATGCAAGCATAAAATAGGGTTTAGATAACAAATGCTTGTTGAAATGAAAGATGACACATAACAAGACTATAATATTCAAGACATAAAGCAATGGTATGATATGGTATGCATTGGAATTGGTATGCTATGGTATGGTATGCATTTGCAATGGCAATGGCAATGGAAATGGTATGCATTGGTATGGTATGCATTTCCTTGCCATTTCCTTGTATGGTATGCATTGGCAATGGTATGGTATGGTATGCATTTCCAATGGTATGGTATGGTATGGTATGGTATGCATTTGCATTGGCAATGGAAATGGAAATGGTATGGTATGCATTGGCAATGGTATGGTATGGTATGGTATGCATTGGCATTGCCAATGGCAATGGTATGATATGGTATGCATGCATTGCATGGAAATGGTATGCATTGGTATGGTATGAATTGGCATTGGAAATGGTATGGTATGGTATGGTATGGCATGTATTGTGATTTCAAATGCCAATGCATTCCATACCATACCATTCCATTCCATTGTCATTTTCAATGCCAATGCATACCATACCATTGCCAATGCATACCATACAAGGAAATGGAAATGAAATGCACAGAATTGACATTGCCAATGCATACCATACCATACCATACCATACTGTTTCCAATGCATAACATACAATGCATACAATGATATGCATTGTCTTTCCATTGTATGATATGGTATGGTATTCATTGGAATTGGAAATGGAAATGGAAATGGTATTATATGTATTGGCAATAGAAATGGTATGCATTGACAATGGAAATGGTATGAATTGTAAATGGCATGTGTTGGAAATGGAAATGGTATGCATTGCATGCATTGCATTGATATGGTATGCATTGGCATTGGAAATGGCAATGCAAATGGTATGGTATGGTATGCATTTCCATTGGTAATGCTAATGCATACCATACCATACCATTTCCATTACCATTGGAAATGCCAATGCATAACATACAATGCATACATTGGTATGAATTGGAAATGGTATGGTATGGTATACATTTCATTGGTATGGTATGCCCTTTCAATGCATACCATACAAGGAAATGGCAAGGCAATGCATACCAAACTAATCCATACCATTGTCATTTCCATTGCCAATGCATACCATACCATACCATACCATTGCATACCATATCATAGCATACCATACCATGCCATACCATAGCATAGTATGGTATGGTATGCATTGCTAATGCATATTGTACAAGGCAATGGCAAGGAAATGCATACCATAGCCATTTCCATTGCCAACTCATACCATACCATAGCATACCATATCATAGCATACCATAGCATACCATAGTGTAGCATACCATAGCATAATATACCATAGCATGCTATGCATTGGTATGGTATGCATTGCATTGGTATGGCATGAATTGCATGGCAATGGTATGCATTGGTATTGTATGCATTGGCATTGGAAATGACAATGACAATGGTATGGTATGGTATGGTATGGTATGCATTTCCATTGGCAATGCCAATGCATACCATACCATACCATTTCCAATTCCATTGGCAATGCCAATGCATACCATACAATGAATACAAAGGTATGCATTGGCAATGGTATGGTATAGTATGCATTGCCAATGCCTACAATACAAGGAAATGGCAAGGTGATGCATACAATACCAATGCATACCATTTCCATTGCCATTGTCAATGCATATCATACCATACCATACCATACCATTGAAAACCATAGAATAACATACGATAGCATACAATAGCATAACATACCATAGCATGTTATGGTATTGTATGGTATGCATTGCATTGGTATGGTACGCATTGCACTGGCATGGTATGCATTGCATGGAAATGGTATGCATTGGTATAGTATGCATTGGCATTGACAATGGCAATGGAAATGGTATGGCATGGTATGGTACGCATTGGCATTTCCATTGGAAATGCATACCATACCATACCATACCATTTCCATTTTCATTAGCAGTGACAGTGCATACAGTGGTATGCATTGGAAATGGTATGGTACGGTATGCATTGGTATGGTATGGTATGCATTGCCAATGCATACCATACCAATGCATACAATTCCCATTGTCATTTACAATGCATAGCATAACATAGCATACCATACCATTGGATACCATAGCATAGCATAACATAGCATGGTATGGTATGCTATGCTATGCTATGCATTTCATTGGTATGGCATGCATTGCATGGAAATGGTATGCATTGGTATGGTATGCATTGGCATTGGCATCGTATGAATTGGCATTGGTATGGTATGCATTGGCATTGTATGCATTTTCATTGGAAATGGAAATGGTATGGTATGGTATACTATGGTATGCATTGCGATTTCCAATGCCAATGCATACCATACCATATGATGCAGGAGCATCGCTCCATGTCAATAGCGTGCCAGCCAGCCAGCACATCCAGCACGCATTTACTGGAGAAAGGGAGAGGCGCAACCTTCTCAATTTTGAAATTCAAAATTTCAATAAATTTTGTAAGGCTTATAATGCCAGACCACGCCTTTGTACAAGTAGTGGTTGAGGTTTCCTTTAATGGTTTCCTGTAGCAAGCCCAGGACATAGTCAGGACTGGGCATCCATTTATGTAATGTAGCCATAGTAGCCGCTCTGTGATAGCGATAGCTCAGAGACTATGGTTGAGGATAATCTCATGTGAGCCCTCATTTGGTAATTAAGAAATTAGAGTAGAGAGTTAGGAGGAGAGACCAGAGCAGAGAGGTCTCGAGAGAGAGTTGATACTTGTTACAGTCCAGTTTTTGTAAACATTTGTATAAACATACAGATTAATAGAAAAACAAATTTTCCTGCATACTGTGTGTTTGATGTTTACATGTTTTTATGCATTTCATGTTTAAATGCATAACTGGTTAAGTATTTCATAAGTTTGAATTTCATCACATCTTGGAGTTTCCGAGTGCAAGGAGTGCACATAGTCCACAAGGTGTTCATTGATAGAGGTGAGACAACCTCAGGAAATCTCAAGAGGGATAGCGTTGAAACTTCATCAGCAGAGGTGCAAAGAGTGCACAGGAAGGAACTCTGTCTCGATTTCAGGGAAGACAGAACTACTGAAGGTTTTGTAGAGCTCTGCCAAGAGGGCATCGAGTGAGTGCGTAGAGTGCACTAGGTAACTCTATTTCGAGTTCTGAGAAAAGAGAAGTGTCGAGGAGAAGACACTCACAGGGTTGTTGAATACTCTGTAGATTCTACAAGGTGTGCATCGAGCGGGAGAACGCCAGGTGGACGTAAGGAGTTTTCTTTTCAAGAAAAATTCTCTAATCTGAGTTATTCGATATCCTCGAACGCAAAGTGTGCGCAAGAGTAAATCTATGAGAGAACAAAGCTCAAGAGGGACAACATTCCTAGAACACAGGCGAGATCCAAAGGAATTGAGCTCGCAGGGGAAGCGAAGGTTGAGGCCTATGAAACTTTGGAAAATATTCCAAGGGGAAGGAATAAGTTCTCAATCTCAGGAGGGAGCACAACTGTCATCAAATCTTGTGCAAAGAACCGATAGTCATCGGATTCGGAGGAAGGCGCACAAAGTTTAACCTCTGGGAGGTTGCACAAGAGAGATGCTGAAAGGAACAGTGGAGACACTTCATGGAGAAGTGACAAAATCCAGAGAGCCATAGGATCGCACCAAGTTACGAAGGATTTAAGCCTTTAGAAGCACCCCAAGAGAGGATTTGTATGGACGGTGGAGACACTCCGTAGAGAAGTTTCGAAATCACGTGGACCATTGGATCTCGTAGATCTGCAAGGAGGTTAATACTGAGCGTCTTTTAGCGTTCAAAATATTAGGAGGAGTAGCGACCATTGGATAAGAAGCATCATGGCCCATTGATCTCGTGCTCAAATTTCGCTATTTCAGAGTTCGGGGTTTGGAGAGGCAAGTGATTTTGGAGTCGTTGCATCATGAACTTCGAGTTCATGAAATCACGCAAGCCATTGGATCTGGAGCGCAGTGGCCTAAGATCCACTGGATCAAGGATATGTGCACGGGGTTTAGTCCCGGGGAGGTGGACAGGAAAAAGGATCTGGGTCGTTAGATCTAGCACCAAGGATCGATAATCGTTGGATCCGGAAGAAGGTGTGAGGGGTTTAATCCCTGGGAAGCCGCACAGAAAGGTAGAATGGACGGTAGAAGCTTTGAGGGAGAAGTGCCAAATTGTCGTGAGCCATCGGATCCAGAAAAAGGTGGGCGAGGTTTAAACCTTGTAACAACAGAAGGAAGAGGACTTGTCAAGTCCCGAAAGCATCAGGACTATCCATTTTGGAGGATAGGTGTCAAATATTCAATCCCATCGGGGATTTGGACACCGAGATTTTGAGGAGAAGGAGTCGTGAGACAAGAAGTCCCATCTCACAAAATTGCGAAACGACCGGCAACATTCATCAAGGATGACATGTGGCAAGTGGTCAAGGTTTGGGAAAAATCTCGAAAGGGTGTGGGTAGTCGATCCAGTTGGATCATGATCGTCAGTTCAAGAGGAATCTGGACCGTTGATCTCTCAAGGGGGAGATTTCAGCATTTCGGGGTCTAGGAGATCAAAGGACCTAGAATTGTTTGCAGCTGGAATCGTAACATCACGAATAATTATGAAATCCCAAAAAGTGGATCATGGTCACGAGTACATTTTGGCATTTCGGGGTCTAGGAGTTCGAAGGACCTAGAATCGTCTATAGCCAAATTCGTGAAATCGTGAATTACGAAATCCCAAAAAGTCGACTGTGGTCATAGGTAGATTTCCGCATTTCGTGATCCGAGAGTTCGAAGGACTTAGAATCATTGCAGTTGGAATCGTGAAATCATGAATCATGAAAACCTGAAAGCATTTGGAGGAATAGCACCAAGTCACAGGACCAGTCATATGAAAAGCGACTTAAGGGAGGAGATGTGGAGTTAGGCCCTATTTCAGGTTTCGACATTTCGAAAGATAGAGAACAACAGGAATGCTTGCATCGCGATTCCCCGAATTGCAAAAAGCCACTAGCGCTTTGATGTTAATCACGTGGTCACTGAGTGGTGGTCACATGGATGGAGGCTAAGGAAGGTGTTAGCGCTAGAAGTCACTCCTGGATTGCTTGCAGGAGCAGAGCCAAGCGCCCATCAGTTTTTATGTCACGGTTTAATAGATGGGTGATCAAATGGAGATAAAGACTCAAGGGGATATTACTCTAACTCAGGGACTGTGTCTAGGACATAAGTAACAAAGGAGGTCTTGACTTAACTTCAGCCAGTGAGTTGATTAAAGGGTGAATAGGTGGAAGACTTGATAAGGAGGGTGAACAAACGGCTTTGGGCAACAGGCTTACAACAGCTTGCAGAAGAAAGACTCTGAAAGCAAGATCCTCTTGGTTCAGGGTCTCAAGGATCTGAAAGGAGACTTGACTGGATCCACCAATTCCAAGTCACTCAGCGATGGGAAAGTCACAAGAACCAATTAGAAACGGTGCAGTTATCACAGTGATCCAGGACAACATCATCCTATAACGGCTGCAGCTCGACTGGATCCTCCAATTCCGAGCTATTCTAACACAGTATAACAAAGACGTAAAAAAGGAAACTGGCATTCATTAAGAAAGAAGTCTCAAAAGTCTATACATGACTAGAATTATAGTGCTTCATTAAAGCTTTACAACCCGGGAGCTCTGCTCAACCATCGATAGATACAAAAATGGCGGAAACGCCTATACATACTCAGAACAACCCTAGCAGCAAAATCGAGACACTACATTGAAATCTTTGCATCTGCATGGCTTTCTGACGTTCTGTCCCTGCAATATTTGACTAATCGGGCACCTGCGGTGGACACAATTGATCTTATGACAGTTCCGTAGGTGAATCGACGTGTTCTTAACTCGTCGCAGGACTTTCCCATTATGGCGGAGATGATGTCTAACCACCACCAACTACATCAATAACTGCTTTATGGGGATCGGGGACGAACCTGCCACATCGACATGTTTGGGACGTGGAAGGCCTCTTGTGCGGCCACCTGGATTAGCTCGAACGGCCTGATGATTTGACGTGGAAGGCCAGCGCGAAGGATGGGGCACGCAATGGGATGGTGGTGCCAGGATCGGGAGGGCGAGATCAGAAATGATGAGGCGTGAGAGGGATGACAGAGGAGGACACATGGTGAAAGACAACAGGCAGAGGGGGGCAGGAGATGAGATGTAATAAAAACTTTGGCAGGAGGCTGAGGTGGAAAGGAGCGGGACATGTGGCGTGTGGTGAGTGGTCGATGACATGTGGGACATGCCATGCGGATGGAAAGATGGGAGATAGATAGATGGCAAGGGACGAGGAGGATCGGGAAGATGAGTGGATGATGAGATGGGGGGAAGGGGCCACCTAGAGGGAAATATGGGAGACTAAAGGGAAAGGACCCCATCGCACGGCCAGGAGGGGGACAAGTGGCAAAGGGAAGGATGATACGAAGATGACTTGGCAGGGAAGGGGGCCCATGCGGGTTAAAGGCAGGGCAGCTGAGAAGGATGAGGCTTCTCGAGCCCCATTGATCCCAGCACGCTGATCTCGTCGTCTCCAAGAACTTCTTGATCTCAATATCATCCTCAAACACCTTCCAATGTTTGACGTTGTCAGGTATGGAGGGCCTGTACTTAACTTCTACATCATACCTTAATTTGGGCGGTAAGGGTGTTTTGAAATTGCTTGTTGATGTAGCCAATGATTCTGCCATCATGTTCCCTTCTCTTGGGATGAAAGAAATGTTAAACGTTGAGAAGAAACTATCGATCAGATTCCACGCCTCATTCCTGTAACTCCTGATTCAGGGATGCTTGGCCTGATATATGCTTCTGATCTGCTGGACTACCAGCTCGGCATCTCCGAACACTGCTATCTCTTGAATTCCCATCTCCCTTGCAGCTCTTAATCCCAGGATAAGAGCTTCATACTCTGCCACATTGTTGGTGGTTTCGAATTCTAATTTTTATAACAGAGATGTGGTTTCCTGAGCAGGTGACACAAAGACCACTCCATCTCTAGCGCCTTCTCGGGAACATGCCCCATCAAAAAACATTTTCTAGATTGGGGTGATGGAGGGAGGAACTTCAGGGGAAATAGTGGGTTGCTTTCTGATTTTGAGAGGAGGCTCGGGGGCATGGTTGAGCTACAGTAAACTGGAGCCTAAGTCAGTGTCTAGTGCAAAGATGGGATGATTAGTAGGGTTGGCTTCATCACTGATTATGTAGGCCAGTTGGGCTTCCCTGTATAGTCTTCTATGCTCTCCTCCAAACACTGGGATAGTGGCATAAGTCAGGTCCATCTGCAAATTTCCCCCCCAGTCTCTTTATCCAAGATCTTGACAATAGCATACCGAACTTGGGGGGGACATTAGCTACTACAATATCCATGACCACACTTTTCATAGGCAACTGAAACAAGGTCACAACCATGTCTTTAATGACTCCAAGACATTGAACTCTTCTGGAGTCAAAAGAATAGAGGTCATGGTAGGATCTGGTGACTTCTAATCCTAACTCTTCCATGACAGTTTTGGGCATGAGGTTGTGAGAGGCCCCTGAATCCATAAGGCAATTGTGCAGCACTTTATCATGTATGTTCAGGGATGTGTAGAAGGGAGGAGATGAATCATCTCTATCTTCTACCATAGGGCCTAGGAAAACTGTCAGCTTTTCATCTTGGAGGTTTATGGAGTCGGTGGGAGGGCATGAGGTCTTAGATTTCAAAAGCTCAGAGAAGCATTTATTAAATTCCCCATGTTTAATTAGCTCGGTGAGAGGCACAGGGATCCTGATCTTTTGAATCTCTTGTTTGAAATTAAAGGAGATGGAAGCTTTGGAATTTCTCTTATTTCAGGAACATGAGTGTGGACAATGGGAGAGAGGGGTGGATCCTTCTTACCTCTATGAGCGTCTGCTACTTACTTAGAAAGTTTGTCTATTCTAGTGGACCGCTCAGGAATATTAGGTGTTGTTGTCCTTATGTCGGACCTCAGGTTATACCTGCCTTGGCCGCCACTAACCTTGTCCCCCTTGCTTAACTCATTTAGCTGACTGTCCATGAGAGACTCCTCATAAGATGATTGTGTGAGATGAGGAAAAGGAGGAGTGTCTTCTAAGCAGTGAATTTCAGGATCAAGCTCTTTTGTTTCTCTTTCTTCCTCCTCAACCACCAAATTGTTCTGAAAAGGGGCCTGAATTCTTTGGTCTTCTCTGTCTCTTCCCCTTTCTCTGTGCATAGTCAGGGGGGCAATATTATTTGGCCTTCTAAAACCTCCTCCCTTTTCGGTGTTTTGGGGGCCTTTGTATGCTTGCCTTCCCTCCACCTTCATTCTCTCCATCTCTGCAGACAGAGACTTCACCATCCTGGTCAGTTCATCTACTTGAGGGTGAGGCAGTGGGGAGCCCGAAGTTGAAGCTTCAAATCTCCCTTTTCTCCTATTTGCATTAGTCTTTCTCCTCAATCTATCAACTGCTAATACATTAGATTCCACCTCTACAGCTGTATCTTGCATCTGAGCTAGGGAGGTAGCTCTTCTTTCTCTCAATAGTAGGCAAAAATCAGGGTCAAATGCACCAGCATAGGAAATTTGGGCAGAGGCTTCTGAGGGCTTTATCTCTGCAGGAATCTTATTATACATATTATTGAATCTTTTGGAGAAGTCAGAGACAGACTCTCCTTCCATTTTCTTCAGAGACCCAAACTCTGTCATGTAATACATGAAGTCCTTCCTATCTCCCCACTGTCTTAGGAAAATACCATCCAGGGCTTCAATTCAAGCAATAGATCCAGGGGCCAGTCCTCTGAACCATTTCCTCACCTCACCATCCAAGATCTAGACAAAAACTCTCATCCAGAAATCTTCATTTTCAATGTTTAGGTTGTCTACATAACTGTAGAAAGTAGCCAAGTGCTCTTTTGCAGTTATGTCTCCTTCCCCAGTGAACTTAGGCATGTATTTCAAATAGTCTCCAGCAGGGAGAGGATTCATAGGATGAGGTAGGATTAAGGGAGCATATCTAGCAGAAACTATGGCATCCATCCTATTCAGAGGGGGATTAGCACCAGCCATAGGGATATTATGTAGAAGAGAACTTGGAGGAGAAGGAGTGTGAACGGGGGATGTCGGAAAAGAGGTTCTCAAAGGATACGACGGGGAAAACAGAGAAAGGTCTAAGGGACCTTGATGTGCAGATGCTTCTCTCTGTGTAGTAGTAGCAATAAAAGGAGGGGTGGTGAAACCTTCTGAGACCTGAGGTCTGTACGAAGGCACGACTTCCAGGGAGGGGGGAGTGACAAGGATTTCTCCCTTTGATACTAGACCAGGTGGAGAAAACTCAGTAGGAACACTCTCGAAATTCAAAAAATAGGAAACCTCGGAGGAAGGACGACTTGAAAGCTAAGAATAAGAAAATGGAGTTTTTACGGAAGGAGGTGGGGAGATACCTGATTTGGAGGCGAAGCTTTCTCCTTGAGGGGCCTTTCCTTTTCTGAGAATCACCTCTGGATTTTCTTCAGTTGTAGCCAGAGGCAGTTGTGGATGGGACTGCGTGTGTCTGCCACTGGAAGCCACAAATAATCCAACGGGTTCGCCGCAGTGGAGTCGTCACAGTGGAGTTGCCAGGTGCACAGTTGCAATCTTCAAGTTTTGATTTCTGATGCACCTTCAGAATCAGTTGATCGTTGTCGTTCAATCCTGGGGAAAATATTCAACTTCGTCCTTGATAGCGGTGCAAGAAATGTTAGCGCTGGAAGTCACTCCTGGATTGCTTGCAGGAGCAGAGCCCAGTGCCCATCAGTTTT
>JASDQU010033456.1:11873-22278 GCA_032191745.1 Picea mariana | reverse complement strand
ACTGAAACTCCATGATGAACGCCTCTGTTGTGCCAGTTTGTCTCAAATGGGCTAGATTCCTGAAGTGAATCTTGGGATCCCTCCTGTCAAACCTGTCCATGAGTCTCTCCGTGAACTCCCTGTAGGAGGTTATGTGATTGTGACCAAACGTCACCAATCCATGATGAAACCAATCATTTGCCTCACCCTCCATGTGTAGGGTAACGAAATGGATGGCCTCTGTCTCGGTCATCTGGTTGAGCTTGTAGTATGTGTCTAGATTTTGAACCCAAGCTCTGGTGGTGCATTTGGACGATCCGTCAAAAGAAGGTATGGTGAGTTTACCAACTTTCCAGATGAAATCAATGTTATGCCGCTTTTGCGGCTATTGTACTCCTCCTTTTGGCTCTCTGTGGTGGTTCATGAGCCTGAGTCCACAATAATCGATTAGGTTCATGTCCTGATGAAAGTCATAGCCCAATGATGCATACTCCCTCCTGTACTCTGCAATTTCCTCTACCCGAGTGGGCGACATCTGTGCTATCGACTGTTGTGTTGCTACTGGGGGTGCCCTTTGGAAACCGAGGAACAATGGCCTTGGAATCCTACTCGAAGAGATGTATGTGCGAGTAGGAGACTGGTGTCTACTTCCTTCCCCTAAGTTCCCCTGTGTTGCATGTGGGGCTTGTGTGCCCAGGGTACCCACTATAACCAATCTATCAGCCATCTGTGCCAAATACTAAGTCATGGCCTGCTGACTGACTACCAGATTATTGAATACCTTCATGAAGGATGCATCTAGGTCCATGAGATATTTACCACTACCCCTTGGTCTCTCATATCTGTCTTCTAACATCCTCTCTGCCTCACGCTCTGCCCTTCTATTTGCTTCCCTCTGTGCCTCTTCCTCTTCCTCTGAGCTGGGAGGAAAAGGGGGGAAATCATATCTGGGTCTTCTCCTTGCGTCTATTGTAAGTGACATATTCGTCACCTACGTGCTCACGACCCTATGGGTACTCTGCTGCACTCATCGTCTTTAGTCACAAGATGGCAGGACTAAGGCTTTGATACCACTGTAATGTTCCTAACTTGGATAGTCTAGGAAACTTTGCTAATGTGTGTGTAGGATTAATTTTTTATAGCATATAAATGAACATTCAAATAATAATGGCGACAAAATATTGCAAAGCTTATATTATGAAATCTTCACGGAGTACAAATGTCGAATGCGACTGAATAAAATGAATCACTCATCTAGATCAATGACAAAAGGATCTTAGCTGAAATACAAAAGCAACTAAAACAATAATACCCGATACCCAAAGAATATTGTGGAATGCGATGGATGAGATGAAGAACTGCTGCAGATATGCCAGCTCGTACGAAAACTGCTGCAAGTCTAGAAAGTTCTCCCTGATGGCTATACCTCTCGAAAATTCCTGGAAACTATGCCAAACAATATGCCCTTCTCTACCTCATAGTCCCAGTGACTGTCCAGACCTCAACTAGTGTATCTGGTCCCTAGATGGATCCCCCTGGGGGAAATGCGCCCCCTCTGCTCTGGAAAACCGTGCCCTAGTGATTCCACCGTCGGAATCAATTGATGTGTGTCTCAAATGGATCACCCAGGTCTACTGGGAAATGGGTTGGAAGGATTTCCCCATATCTGAACTGATGATCGCTCGAGAACCATGAATGTGTCCTCCCCAAGTGTTGCACTCCCAATGTCCAGAAAGTGCACCCCAGATGATCCCTCCGTCGGAATATGACGAAGAATTAGGAAAAATATGTGCCTTGCCTTCCTTTCAATTTTGTCGGAGGGGAATATCTGAACTCTCCCTAAAAGGGACAAGTTGATCCGCCGAACCTCCTCAGAAGTTGCGCCCTCACCCTGAATAAGTGCGCCATTGCTGCTGGAACCTCTGCAACTGCTGTTGAATAATGATGTAAGACCTGTTTGATCTTCCCAGTGACTAGGGTGTGTCTCTCAACACAAAAATCATCCAAATGGTGTCTTCCTCCTGGAATCCACTGAACTATCTCTCCTGAGATGCACCTCTCTCCTCAATGACAAGTCAAAATCTACATAATAATGAATTAGGTCATTGAACCTTCTCTTATAGCTTCCTGAAACCCTAATTCATTGTTGACTTTTAATTTTATCTTATTTGTTCTATTTTTAGCTCAAATTTTCTTAAAAATCACTTTTAGCCACTTTTATCTCAATGTCACTTTTTGAATATAACACCTTTGACTGGAGTGACCTCTAGTAACCATGTTTACCCCTTTATGGCCCTGGGTATAGTCTAACGGGGTTGTTTATACCATTAATCCTCCTCTCTAGAGCTCCTATTTGGAAAGGGACATTACATATATGTGTTCGCTAGCTATGCACACATACCCTACACATGTACACTAGTACAATTAATTAATGTATTGATTATTAAACTAGATTATTAAGTATTTAATTGAATGGTTTAATGGATATGTAAATTAAATTGCATTGGAAAATATCTAGTAGCATTAAATACATTCTATGACTTGGTTTGATGGTTGGTATGATGAATTAAATGAGTATGGTGGGTTGTATGTACATTTTGGGGAAAATTGTCAAATTGCATTTATAAGCTAGCATGAGAGTAAAGACTTTGTATTTTATTTATTTTTATTTTATGCAAGTCATATATATTTTAGTTTTATTTGAATTTTTCCCAAAAAATCTAGATATAGGAGGTTGATGGATAAGAATGAGGGTGGTTGAGGAGACTTGTGGAAGGGGAAATGGAAACTTGATAAATAGGGGAAGAGGTTGAGAGGTTGGAGAATTCTTGGAAGATATAATTTGTGTGATAGTCTTTTTAGAGCATATGTTCTTTGTTGTTATTGGAGTCACAGACACAAAGGGCCAAGAAACTGAAAGGTTTCTTGGAGCTAGGAAGTCGGCTAGGCTCCTAGTTCGCTGGGAGGATTTCATTGTTTCCCTCTGGGAAAGTGGAAAAAAAAGGAATGCTTGGAAGCATGGACTAGATTTCAAATGGTCGTCTTCAACACACTAGGGAGGAGGTATTTCACTTGATATATTTTGTTATGTTTCTATTTAAATATTTTAATCGTAAAGTTAGCTTCTTATTTATCTCATCCTCTTATTTAGATTTGTATATTTGGATGCAAATTTGGAATATTTAGCATTGGAAAAACTGTGTAAGAGTTATCAATATGTTGTAGGTTATTCAACTTTTGAAATTTTTTCTTAAAATACACCTCTTACAATATGTCTTATATTAAGTGAATATGATTGCATATGATTACATAACATTTTTTGATAGGTGTTAGATTTGGTATCAGAGCCTAGGATTGAATGCTAGGGCCAAAAGGGCCACCATGTTTGTGTAAACTTCCCTAAACAAGTAATAAAATGTTTGCATTACATTTGGTATCTCCCATATTTTAGAACAATTCTTGAATCTCTTCACATAAACTAGTGGTCCGTTTTCCAAAACTCCCTTGTAAACATTCCCAAAATCACCAGTGCTGACGATATTCTCCCTCTAAAAATTCTTTGTGGTCACCCTAATATCCTCGATCATGAATTGAACTAACGTATTGTTAGGGTTCATGGGGCATGCATCAGAGGCCTCAAATTATGCCAAAAAATTCTTCTTATCCATCCTTACCCATCTCCTCCTCCAATACAAAAACCCCACCATGGCTCCCAAGACGCACAAAATACAACCTCAACCATCATAACAATTTGCATTAATTTATTTGGCCATGAGTCTTTACAATCTTCCTGACAGTGCAATAGTAAATCCCTAGCGCTTTCCACATAAATCCAAACGTGAAATTCTCGATGGTAATCACCATTCTTGTGAATTAAACTACTCATCTTCGATATGCATGTATGTTGACCGGTATTGGTGAGCACATCCATAAATTCCTCTGTAGGAGCTTCAACCTTAATTATAGTCTTCCTGTCAGGGTAAAAAAAAATTGAAATTCAACCAACTAGTACCACTAGGTGAAGGCGACCAACGCCTAAAATTCGTATATGTGAAGGCTGCAGATTACACACCAAAATTATAAAACATAGGTAGCTAGAATTCTTGGGATGTTAAGTTGTTAACTTCACCTCGTCCTCCTATTGCACCAACATCCTTTTCTTGTGCTAGTTCGTGTGTTGGAATACTTAACCAATAGATCGTGAAACATTGTATCATGTGAAATTAACCCATAGATCGTGAATAAAATAATAGATTGCAAATATGAACCACTTGATGAACCATTAATGGGTTTTCTAAGTGTTACCCGATCCAACCCATCCCGATCTACGGCGATAGCCACTGGGGTTCATGAGATAATGGATTTGATGAATCTACTTATTGCAAATAGCTTTGAAACTTAATCAATTAATTGCTTGACAATTGGGAAATGAGTCTTTTGATAGCCATATAACAATAATGTTGGCAGAACGGTATGAACAATGTTCGTTCATGTCTAGTGATATAAAATCTGGATGAAATTTTGTATTGTATTCATTTAAATGTGGCTATCTATAATTGGTCGTTGTAATTCGTCATCATCCCTGGTATCCAATTTTGTGTTTTGGTATGGGAGGATGGTGGGGAGAACCTTCCAAGGAAGGTGGGATGGAGAAAGCAAGCGAACATCCAAACATTATTGACCATTCACCTATCTATGTCTTCATATGAAGTCAAAATAACTTAATCCATGATAAGATAAAGCACACCACCAATCATCATGTGTTATGTTGAGATTTTTCATATAAACTATGAGCTACGTATATATTCCTATACATGTCAACACCAACTATATATTAGCGTAGTAGACAGAGGAAGGTAACCACGCCATATATTATCAACATAATAAATTTGATTTGACCTCTCCAAATAGAGTTAGTGGCCTGCATTTGAGATCAATCAAATTATATATACATAATTTATTTCAATTGATCATGATATCCATATGAAAGAACCCATTCATTCATATCCCATACCCTATTCCCATTCCCCACACCCACATCAAATCGTGGAATATTTTTTTGAATATTACACAGATATTTTGTTTTAGGAAAAATAAATCTCACCGAAAATGCCATAGATTTTTCTTCCCCTCCTACTACAAAAATTTATAGTATACATGTATCACTGATAAGGGTGGTCTGCTTCCCAACAATATAAACTCGATAAGACCCAAATCAATAATTCCATTGATTTTTCTTTCTTCCCTACTACAAAAAAATATCACTATACACGTATCATTGATAAGGGTGGTATGCTTCCCAAGAATATAAACTCGATAAAACCCAAATCAACAATTCCATTTATTTTTCTTTCTTCCCTAATACAAAACATTGTCAGCATACACATATAACTAACAAGGGTGGTATGCTTACCAATAACATAAAATTAATAAAGGTCCAAACTTACATTCTCTTTGATGAGTCATGATATTCTACCATAGTTGTAATCGATGGAAAAGGGAAGTGTTATCGCACAATCTATTCTTGCCCAAAGCCTAAATCCTAAAGGCAAGTAGGTTTAGATTGGCATAACATAGAGATAACCCTATCACTATCACCCAAATAGGGTACCTCTTTTTCTTTAGGAGGAGGAAAACCTCACTCCAAGGGAGACGTCCCATGACCTAGTTGGTTGATGAAGGGAAAAAAGATACGGTGAAAACCCAACCCTCTCTCTAGGTCACTCAGCAGAAGAAGTCACTTGGGTGAAGCTTAAAGGGACAAGGGAAAATGAAAATGGGTTTGTACTTTCCCTTTATCATTGAAACATCAAATGCTAGTAGCAACAATTATAATAAATGACTTATTAAACACATTATGTGTTTCCTGAACAAGTTACTATACAATAAAAGTGAGATTACAGTAGCAACAATGTATCTTGAAAGGTGCAAGTTATGATGACAAGGAATAAATACAGGAGTCTTGCAAACTTGATAATGCTTTGTCACTCACAATTTTCAAGATAAACACAAGTCAATACATGACTTAAATGGTTGTCCAAACATTTATAACAACATTAATTAATGACGATGAGAGCAATGGAAACCACTTCAGAAAAGTACCATGATAAAGCAATAAGATACTACTTCAATATCCAATGATTATAGTTTTCTTAGTACAAATGTCCAATGGTTTTATGGATGATTTTAGGGTTGTTAGAGGTCGAAAAAATGGCTGTAACAACAACTATGACAACGGTGACATATTCATAATTTTCACTTTATAAAAGCAATTAAACACACATTTTAACACTTATTGATAATACCTTTCCTTATAAATATTATGGGATGAATTAGATGGTTAGTAGGCTGATATAAGTTGCAAAATGATAGTTGTAGCAGTGATTATGACAACAATAAATTATTTGTTAGTATTTCTAGACTAGGTTAGCAAATTAGTAGAGTATGAAGTGAAAGATTTTGAGTTGAGTGTTGTCAAGAAATAAGAGAAGAGGACTAGTTCCTTCAAGGGTAATGGATTCAAGGAGGGTGTCTTCTTCCAAGGCTGCAAATTAATGATGATGCACAAACGTCTAAGAGGGAAAAAATATAGGAGAAGTAGTAACTTAAGTACTCCTAGACTTTGAACTCAAGAGGCAAAATGCTAGGGTATAGGAAATTCTAGGCCCTAGTGACTTGCTCTTCTTATCCTTTTTATGGGGTAAAACATATGCAACAATAACCAAGTACAAAACCCTTAGAGTGCTAGCAATTTAGGACTCTAGGGTTTCACTAGTTACTAGATCATTTTAATGGAAAGCTTGGCAAATAAAAATTAAGAAAGTAGCAACTTAAGTTTCTTACTTCAAGCATTAAATACACCATGCAATTTCATAATCTTGTATGAGAAAATAAAACCATACAATAAACCATTCGATAGATGACAAAATGCAGATTTCACTTACTTGCATCAAGAATAATAATGAGAATACCATGTAAGATCACCATAAAACTTCCAAAATTGATCCAAGTTGCAAAATTCATCCTTAAACAAGAGTAGCTCCTCATAATTTCATCCAACAACCCTAATAGGGAACAAATTTCATACCTCTTGTCTCAAATGACAAGTTGTGTATGAAAATGAATGTCACTTTTTGTTTATTTATACCAAATCAGGCCCTAAATTAATTTAATTTCAAAACTGTTGGGCTGATGTTGGCACAGGGGCAGACCTAGGGTTTAGCTCCAAGAGTGCACCAACAAGCCCTAGCTACTGGCCCTTTCAGCAACACCTACAAAGCAGATGCAGTCTCACCTGAAGTAGCTATGAGGGGGTTGCAGGATAGAGATGTCTACAACCAGGGGAATATCAAGTGGTTCTTATTACAATAGAAACATAACATGCATCTACCATTCAACTAGCTAGATCTATCCTTCACAGCTATAGATCTGATCTAATACAATAATGCAGATAACAATATAACAATAACAGAGCTCAAAGCATCAATCACACACACAACTAGATGTACGTGGTTCACCATCTCTCTAGGGCTACGTCCACAGAACTGTGATTATGATATATTAAGATAAAGCTTACAGTTCTGATCTGCACTCTTGGAAAACATATCCTCTCTCTCTGTCTCTCTTTCTCTCTCCCTTCTTGCGCAACCAGCTGCATGACTTGATCTTCACACCCAACTGAAGATCTTACAATACCATAAGGCTCTCTCTCTCAACACTTCTCTCACCCATAATACAATATTCTCCCAATGAACAATAATCAATAACAAGGCTCAACCACAGTACCGACCCAACCTAGGTCCTCTCGACTTCTATTTATACATTACAATCCCTCACCAACAGCCTCAGGTCGAAACCTAGGTGTCAAAACCCTAATTACCAAAACCCTAGGTGTCTACAACCCTAGGTCAACTTGACCCATTTTTTCCGGGCTTCGCCAACCTATCTTTCCTTCTTCATTTTGCGGTGCTCCAAGGCATCTAATGATGGATTTTTCCACTTCCCGAGTCATCCTCAGTCCATATTCCTTGTTGATCTGTCATCCTCAATCTCCTCATCCAACAACTTTCTTTTCCACACTTCGCTCCATCTTTTCTGTTCCTTTGCTCACTTCGACCCAGTGACAGTCACTGTGTCTCCTGCAAAGCTCTCTTTTTACCTTTTCTTCCTCGTTCTTCACTTCCTTCCATAACTAAGGACCAACAAGCCCCCAACACTCACCTCTGACTCGTCCAGAGGCACTTGAGATTTGATCCTCTTGTTTTACTTCAACTTTCGACTACGCAGTGCAACCCTTGATTTCTGCTTTATGCCTCCTTTCCATCCTTGTGCAGACTGTCTTTTCTGTGTCTGGTACCTAGTATCAACTGCACCTGGTACCTGGACCCTTGTCTTCTTGATTCTACTGAGAGCTGCGAGGCAACTGGTTGTCATAGTACAACTTCAGCCGACTCCCATTCACCAAGCCTTCTTTCCAGTCTCCTTTCAATGTCTTCAGCTGCACAACTCCTCCTTCTATAACATAGGGAATCTCATATGGTCTGAGACAATGCATTCTGAACATCCCAGGGTGTTTGATAAACTTACTTTCATATACCAGTACTAAATCACCTTGCCTGAATATCTTCTTCTTGATGTGTCTGTCATGATAGGCCTTTTCTCATTCCTTCTGAATTTGCTGATGGAAGACTGCAATGAATCTTTCTTCTTCTAGTTCAACCAACTGTGCTAGCCTCTCATGAATAGTGCCAGTATCATCCATGTCTATAAATGCAACAATTATTAAGCTTGGTACCAAGTACTCCATTGGTACAACAACTTCAAGACCATAAACCAACTTGAAAGGGGTCTGCATTGTTAATTTCTTGCAAGTGGTTCTATAAGCCTAGAGTACTGCTGGTACTCTTAATCCCAGTCATCCCTGTTCACACTACAAATCTTTGTCAATGCTATCTCCAAGATCTTGTTGAATGCTTCAACCGTTCCATTTTCTTGTGGATGGTAAGGTGTACTTTTCTGATGGTGGACTGCAAATTCTTCAGTCAGGGCTTCAACTATCTTATTGATGAAGTGTGTATCTTGATCACTCATAAGGACCTTAGGGCATCCAAACCTGGTTATTATGTCATCAAATATAAAATGCGTAGCTATAGCTACACTACAGTCCTTGACTACTCTTTCTTTGGCCCATCTAGTCAGGTATTCTGTCGTAGTGATAATATACCTTGCTCCTGTACACTTTCCTGGTGGGTTTATAGGTCCCACGAAGTCAATGGCCCATTTTTCAAATTCTTGTAGGGTCATTTGCGGTGCTAATGGCATCTCATCTCTTCAGGATGGTTTTCCAACTCGCTGGCATACATTGCATGCTCTGGTATATTCTTTAGCATCTCTGTGTAACATAGGCCACCAAAAGCCAGCTCGTAGAACCTTCTGTGTAGTTTCTTTTCCGGCATAATGTCCTCCTGCAATGCCTTCATGACCTTATTTGAGGATCATAGGGAATTTTTCCTCCATCACACATCTTTTTAGGATCTCATCAGGTCCCATTTTATATAGCTGACCAACTATCAGTGAAAAATCTGTAGTGCGCACCACTAGTTGTTTCTTTTGAGGAATCGTGTACTTGCCTGAAGCCATTCTTGTTGACAGGAACTAGACTATGTATGTGAAGTGGTCATCAATCTTTCTAATGGAAAGCAGATGTGCATCCGGTAGTGTATCCTCCAGACTGGTAGGTTCTTCTCCATGCTCCAACCTTGACGGGTGGTCTGGACCCTTATTCATTCTTTCTGGCTTAACTATGATCTCAAAATCATATCCTTGAAACAGGAGAAGCCATCTGCATATTCCCACCCCCAACACTACCTTGTTGACTAGGTACTTCAACGTGGAGTGATCAATAAACATTTTAAAGTGTCCTCCCAACAAGTAGTGGCGGAATTTCTAGAATGCATACACCATGGCTAGTCCCTCTCTCTTTGTAGTAGTGTAATTGATTTCAGCTACGGATAGCTTTCTACTAGAAAATGCTAATGGATGATCAATGTCCCCTTCTCCAAGTTGTGCCAGTACTATTCCTAATGCAATAGAAGATGCATCAACATGCACATGAAATTCCTTGCTCCAGTTGGGAAAGACTAGAATAGGCGCAGTGACCATCTTTTGTTTCAGTGTGTCGAAGCTCTGCTGACATTCGTCTATCCAACCAAACTGACAGTCTTTCTTTAATAAATTCTCCATTGGCACAATAATCTGAGCATATCCTTTGATAAATTTCCTGTAATATCCAGTATGTCCTAGCGTAGTGCACAGTTGTTTGATTGATGTAGGTGGTGGTAAATCAACTATAATTGCAATTTTGGATGGATCCACCAACAATCCTTTCTTGCATACAATATGACCTAATAATATTCCAAATGGTGAG
>JASDQU010033456.1:0-11745 GCA_032191745.1 Picea mariana | reverse complement strand
CTAGGGAATTCTTCAGTCCAAATGGCATTACTGTATATTGTTAGGATCCCCACTCCGTGACAAACATAGTCTTATGATGGTCCTCCTTGGTGATGGGGATATGATGGTATCCTGAAAACCCATCTGTAAAAGAATATACTTTTTGGCCTCCCATGTTATCCAACACTTTGCCTGTGAAAGGTGTAGGGAAAAGATCATGTAGACAAGAATCATTCAACTTCCTGAGATCTACACAAATCCTGATCTCACCTATCTTCTTATCTTGCACTACCATGGGGCTAATCCACTCCGACTCTTCGATAGGTTCAATAATCCCCGCTTCCAGCATTCTGTCGAGCTCAATCTTTACTTTTTCCTTATATTTCGGGTTCAATCTGTAGGGTCTTTTCTTGAGTGGCTTCGCATCTGGTTTCAAAGGTATTCTCATTTCTCCCATAGGTCCTTTGATTCCCTTCATATCAATGAAGTTGTTCAGAAACAAGTCCTGATACTCATGCAATAATTCCATGATTTTGTCAGTGGTAGCAGCGTCCCAGTAATCTCTGACATTGGCAAGATTTGGTGTCTCCTTTGTCCCGATATTGACTTTCTTTATCTTTATCGACTGTCCAATGAATAGTATTTCAACTCTTGGTCCTTCCACATCTCTCTGACCTTCTGTTTATGTGATATTCACCTTTCTTGGATCATCGTCTTCGTCGACATTAACGTTGAAGCAGGTCTTCAGTTTCTGGAGGGGCGCAATCCATTCATCCTCTTCTTGCTCCAAAGGGGGGCCAGATGCCTCCTTAAATACTTTATGTCTCACCATCTGTAGTGCTTGATATATAGAAGGAAATTCACTGTCAAACAAAAAGGTGGTTATAAAATTTTGGATCATACCTTCCCATTCTGAAGTGACAAGTCCCAGCTCTGCTTGAAGGTACCAGTTAATCGGGGTGGTATCCAGCGTATTGACGAATCTGTGTACCCATTGTTCTCTAGGAATGTCACTCCAGGCCTCTTCACAGCTTCGTACATGGTCCTTTGAGCAACTTCGACCTGTGTATCTTGCTTCGCAACTTCCTACTTGTGCTGAAAATCACACTGTCATCAAAGTTCGACATTGTGTCTAGTCTGTAATATTGATTTTATGTGTCCCCCGCCATCTTGCTGGTGTGGCTTTCATGGCCTCATCCATTGCCAAAATCCTTTGTTGTGTTGGTACACTTGTCTCAAATTCTGATAAGAAGTTCTCTAAGGGGTTCAGCCCATCAAATGTGGGTGGATTACTCATTATTGTGCCAATCTAGCGAACTTCTCTGGTTAGCCTAGCACATCTTCTTGTAGATACTTCATACATCTAGTTCTACCAATTCTCCAGTGCTTCTTTTGAGTCGGATGAACATGTGTTGTCACTTCGCCAACTAAGATTCCCGTCAAATGTAGGGTTGATATAGTCTTGCTGTCTGGCTGTTAATTTGTAGATGTTTTCCAGTTCAAATGCGTGGTCCTCTTCTCTGATAGGTTCTGTGTATCATGGACCCTCATATGGATCTAAAGGTGCAACGACCCTAAGGCCATCTTTCTCAAATGTCATGCATCTTTTTTTAGATCAACAATAGTGGAATTGTCGAAGGCCCAATCAATTCCTAACAATGTAGGGTAAGGGAAACTATCATCAACAATTTCAATTACCTCAAAATCTGCAAAGGTTCTTACTCCATCGATGTCCACTAGGACATGCTCTAATTGTCCAAATGGGATGACAACTTGCTGATTAGCCATGCGAAGCCTGATAGGGTAATATATCAGCTTGGGTTTTCCCATCAGTTCCCAGGTCTGCTTCGTCATGACATTGACCTTTGACCCTAAGTCGAGGACCACATAGTCTATCTCATACTCTCCTATCTGAGCATTCAAGTGTAATTCTTTATTTGTCCTTCTCCTTTTTCCACTTTGGTGGACTGCTCTATTCAGTAAGGGGTCTATTTTTCCTAGTTCATACTGCTTGATTAAATCTTGTAATTCTTGTACAACGCCTTTATCTTGAATCAACTTAACATAAGTGTACAAGAATTCCATGAGTTTTCTTACCTCTTTCCCTTCTGTTGGCGATGCAGATGGATCAAACGCCCAAGGCATGCCATATTATTTGATTTCGGGTTGTCTCTTTGATGAAGATCCTTGATCTTCTTTGAACTCTTTTCTTGCCTCCTCGAATATCTGTCTTTCTTTCTTAGCATCGAATGTTGGGGTCCTTTCTGTAGCTTTTCTGACTCCGTGGTTGTTTTCAGTCTTTCCTTGGGCTGCTCTGTCTTCTCATGTAGCAATGCCTCCTTGAGTGATAAAAACAACTCTAGGGTCTGCTTCGCGAGGTTCAGCATATATCGGTTGAACTTGTGGGTTCTGCTGAGGTCCTCGTCTTTCCTGAAGTTTAGCTAGTAGCACAGGGAATTCCTCTATGACATGCTCGAAGGAGTTATAGTAACTACAGGTTGTGCAAGGATTCTGACAATCCCTTGCTAAATTTCCTAGCTGCGCGCAGTTGTAACATATTATTTGTCGTCGGCCTCGGCCCATATCTCCTCCTCTGTATCCACCGCGAGGAGTGAAATTTCCTCTCCCTGGAGAGTTGTACTGCGAAGTGTTTCCTTCTTGTTGTACTTCACCTTGAATCTTGTATATGTCTCTCGACCTTTCATGCATGAGATCATAAGCTCTACAATCCCGATCATCATGCCCCATTGATTTATAGAATGTACAATACAAGTTTGTGGGTGTCTGGACATACTTTTGCATGTAGTAGCACTCACCTGGGCAATGCCTATTTCTGCATACATCGCACCAGGGTAGGTTAACTTTCTTTAAGGGGCTTGGTGCCCTTGATGCCAAGTACTCATGAAATAAGGGAAAATGTTCCTTATCATGGCCTTCAGATCTGCATCTTACACACCAGATATTTTCCCTTTTGTATTTTCCCTTATATTTCTTCATATCCTCGACTTGTAAAGACAAACTAGTTAGTTGGCTCATGATCTGGCTAATGCCTAAGCTAGATTTTCCCATTAGTGTTGATTCAAGCTTCATGGATATCTCCAAAGCTTCTGCCTGAGATGCAATCTTTTTCTGCATCAGAGGGACTCTTATGTGTGGTAACAACGCAGTGATGAACCATTCTTTGTTCTGTTCGTCGGGGATCTAGAAAGTTAATCGACCTGTCAAGGTCTTGAATCTCTGGTCGAACTCCCGAACAGGTTCTGCTACCTTTTGTTTAATCTCTTTTAGTTCTGTAATACATTGTGACTCCGACTTAGGTTTCTTAAACTGTGCAATAAACACATTCTTTATATCATTCAGGGGCTTAGACTGTGCTAGTACTTGGACAAGTTTCATGTACTAGCTCAGTGTGCGGTTCCTTAGTGTAGTGCTGAAATGGGTTCTCTTGATGGCTTCATCGATGATACATTTAATATTCCATATGGCCTCACACAGAAACCAATGCTGATCTAGATCTTCAGATCCATCTCCTCTAAAGATAGGGAGTCTCATTTCATTTGCCATAAAGATGACTAGAGTTCTTTTCTGAGTAGATGCTGAGCCACTAGTAATATTACTCTGAAGACTCTAGTGGTTCTGAATATTCTGACTGCTAAGTATTGTTGGGACAACAAGAGGATTAACGTTACTTACTTCAGTGGTTCACGCAGTTCCTGAGGTTTCTGGCTCGCTTTGGCATAGTTCTTCAACTTTTCCTTCTTCTTTTCTGGTGGGCTCTGGATGCTCTTCATTGGTTAGATCTACCTCTTCTCCACTATAGAAACCCTCTTCTCCATAGTTTTTCTTAAACAAGTTCTCAAGGTGAACTCCTCAGAATACTTTCCCACTGCGCGTATGTCCTGCTTTTGTGTCGCTGTCATTGTCCAAGATCTTGAACATTATCCTTTTTAAGTTCGATCAATCTACTGTATCTTCAAGATGTGGTTTTCATGCAAGAGAATCTTGATTCTTAGCTTCAAGAAGTTCAAAATTTTTCCTCTGGGTCCTTTGAAAAAGTATCTCTTGGCTTGGCTATACAATTATGTTTTGTCAACAACAAACTTGGTGATATACCCTTTTATGGTACTATCAAACCAGTGATCTACTGCTCTGAATATAGTTTTGTTGACTCTCTTGACCTTCTGGATCAATGCTGGCATCCAAACCATAGGAGGTCTAGATCTGATTTCAAACTGTGTGTCAGCTAACCTAGCCAACCACTCGTGTAGCTCCTGATGGATTCCTCCAAAGAAGATATCCTGAATGTCGGTGAAGATGTATATTTGTAGCCAATCTTCAGTTCTTATTTTAGGGTTCTTGTTCTGGGCTTCAATGAAGTCCTTCTCTTGATCCTCTATCCACTTCTGAATCTTTGTCTTCGATGGGAACCACCTTGACATTCCCTTAAAAAGATTCTGGTCCTAACAACCTAACCATTTTTTGGCACAGGGGTAGACCCAGGGTTTAGCTCCAAGAGCACACCAACAAGCCCTAGCTACTAGCCCTTTCGGAAGCACCTGTGAAGCAGATGCAGTCTCACCCGAAGTAGCTATGAGGGGGTTGCAAGACAGAGATGTCTACAACTAGGGGAATATCAAGTGGTTCTTATTACAACAACAACATAACATGCATCTACCATTCAACTAGCTAGATCTATCCTTCACAGCTATAGATTTGATCTAATACAATAATGCAGATAACAATATAACAACAAGAGAGCTCAAAGCATCAATCACACACACAAAAACAAATGTACGTGGTTCACCCTCTCTCTAGGGCTACGTCCATAGAACTGTGCTTATGATATATTAAGATAAAGATTACAATTCTAATCTGCGCTCTTGGCCAACAGATCCTCTCTCTCCGTCTCTCTTTCTCTCTCCCTTCCTACGCACCTATCTTTAGGACTTGATCTTCGCACCCAGCTGAAGATATTACAATACCATAAGGCTCTCTCTCTCAACACTTCTCTCACCCATAATACAATATTCTCCCAATGAACAATAATCAATAACAAGGCTCAACCATAGTACCGACCCGACCTAGGTCCTCTCGACCTCTATTTATACATTACAATCCCTCACCAACAGCCTCAGGTCGAAACCTAGGTGTCAAAACTCTAATTACCAAAACCCTATATGTCTACAAACCTAGGTCAAATTGACCCATTTTTTCTGGGCTTCGCCAGCCTATCTTTCCTTCTTCATCTCGCGGTACTCCAAGGCATCTAATGCTGGTTTTTTCCACTTCCCGAGTCATCCTCGGTCCATATTCCTTGCTGATCTATAATCCTCGATCTCCTCATCCAATGACTTGCTTTTCCGGACTTCACTCCATATTTTCTGTTCCTTTTCTCACTTCGACCCAGTGACAGTCACCGTGTCTCCCATAAATCTCGCTTTTTACCTTTTCTTCCTCATTCTTCACTTCCTTCCATAACCAAGGGCCAACAACTGACCTGTCCAATTTGTTACAAAAATTAAATCCTGACAAAATTAAATAAATTTGCATCTAAAATCTCCTTCAAGGGTGATTTCATGCCCCTCTAAGGTGATGTTGAGCACCATATATGGAATGTTGAGCAAGGAAAGTGGAACGCTTGGCATCTAGATGCCTAAAAGGATGCCCACACATGCCACCAAGATCATAAATGTCTCCAAATATGAAACCCTAGCTTAGGATGACATCTAGGGCTATTATGGTGACGTCCAGGGCCCTTAAGGGCTAATTTCCATGTGGGAAGAGAAAGATCCCCCGGGTCTAGGTCTTCCAGGGTGCCTCTAAAGGAAACACCCTTCTTTATTTCGGTGCAAGTTTTCAATCCCTTCTTACCTTTAGCTGAAGTTTCAACATTGATCTGTGGGATTTAAGCCCCCATGAAGGTTTGAAGGTCTGAGCTAATCATTCCCTCATATGTACCTATCCATGGGGCAAGGTCCTGTAGCAACAACAAGTACGCCCTCCGAGGGTTCATAAGTCACAGGGATCATAACATGTAAGTCACATTTTATTATTAAATTACCCAAACATGTGCATCAAACCCCCATTTACCCAGGCAAATGCTCAAAGACGTTATGAAATTTGACAAGTTAGGTTTGGAGAAGGTCTCAAGGTGTCCTATTGGGCTAAACTCTCTTAGCCCCCATGAAGGTTTGAAGGTCTGAGCTAATCATTCCCTCATATGTACCTATCCATGGGGCAAGGTCCTGTAGCAACAACAAGTACGCCCTCCGAGGGTTCATAAGTCACAGGGATCATAACATGTAAGTCACATTTTATTATTAAATTACCCAAACATGTGCATCAAACCCCCATTTACCCAGGCAAATGCTCAAAGACGTTATGAAATTTGACAAGTTAGGTTTGGAGAAGGTCTCAAGGTGTCCTATTGGGCTAAACTCTCTTAAGTTTGGGGTGTTTCCAAGGTGGGATCTAGTCTGAGTCATGTAAGTATATGAGGTGGCATGGGGTGCATGTAATAACAAGGAAATGTAAATTCTTTCCTGTGGGTGACTTTGTAGAGGGTGAGTTGCATCTTGTCATGAATGCAATTGTTTCCAATCCCATTCATTTCCTTTTACTCTTAGCTTTATTTCTTTTGATATTTTTATTTTTTGCTTCAAGGAAATAGTTGAGAGTCACTGTCCTGGCTTGATGAACAAAGGTGACAACGTTATCCATAAAAAGTTCACAAAAATGAGAAGGTTGGCTCCTGATGAGACCCCCTTTCTCTTGGCTATGCCACCAAGAGCCACTACTTTGTCTTGGTGACCAGATAAATGTTAGTTTCATACTGTTGCATGCCCATTGTTATCATTGAAAAATCATCTGTTGCAGTACACACAATGGTTGAAGAAAGACATCAATGCCAACAACAATTAGTACACCTAAAGCACCAAAATCCATCAAGAAGGCAGAAAACTATACACTTTGTTAAAAATTAAAGTGTGCAAATTCACCAAAGGAAGTGCGCACACTGTGCGTAGAATGTGTAGGCTAACATAGCCCTAAGCGTGAAATGTGCACAAGATGCGCGACTGTCTATGAGAAAATCCATGCACTTCTCATGAACGATGCATTTATGAATCTTTTCGGCCCCTCAACCACTTCTAGTCTGACCCCCAACACGATTTGACACTCAGATATGAGAGAAATCTAGCTTGGAGGTTGGTCAAGGGATAGGAAGTGCCCTAAAAGGCCCCTTGTTGACACTATGAACCAGTTGTATCTTTCCATCAATGGAAACTATAAATATGTGCCATGGGTGTGCTATAAAAATAAGAACTTCAAGGTATTGTTAGGTTGCAAGAATTATTCTTGGAGAATCCTATTTTCTCTTTGAGTCATTCAAGCACTATAACAAGGGCCATTCCACTCACCTCTTGAGAGGATTGGCATTATATTTATTCACCATTGTCACTTTCCATTGCATGAAGAGAAGAGCTCTCTATTAGGGAACTCAAGAGCCCTCCCAAGGAGGAAGAGAGAATTCATAATTCCCTACCTTTCTCTACGGTGTTAGCCTATCAATATATTGATCCATTGGTAGCTATATGATGGTCATTTTTCGCTTTTGATGGTTCTAGTTCTTGCAAGCTTCTTTATCATTTATTTGTTTTTGTTTTTGTCTTTATTTCCTTGTTTCATGTGTATTTGGTTATCTAATCAACTCACAAACCTCTATCTTGTTTAGCTGACTTAAATAGGCAAGTAAGTGTTGTGTTTTTGCTCACCCATGTGACGAAACCAACACAACAAATTGACGACCATACTAGGGATTATGAATCAAATTCATCCCTATTTAAGTCTTGAGAGAACTTCTTTCTAATTGTTTGGATATGTAGGTACCAAAACTGACCTAATCCAGTCTTCCAAAGTCAAAATTCAGGACAAGGGAAAGAGATTTTCACTTGGAAATTTCTTTCCCGACGCGTGATAGGAAGTGCATGGATTTCAAGGAACACATATGTGCATTTTGCGCACTATGCGCATGACATCCTTCATAACTCTGCACATTGTGCGCATTATGTGTCCTCTGCATGCCTGTCAGAACTACAACCCACACATAATTTCATTTTTTGCAAAATTGTAAGGGTTTTTATGAGTGGTTTGAGGGCCCATTTCCTTCAGATTTTAATTTCTTGCACTTTGTAAAGCAATCACACTTCACTTAGAGTTCTTTATCACAAGGAAGGTTAGCTAACATAGGCACATAGGGGTAAAAATAATCACAGTTCTTCTCTTTTCTTTGTTTCCACATGGATGACTCATTTGGAATTTAAAATTTTGAGTTGAATTTATTGCTTTTTCAAATACAATCAACTAATTTGGGACTAGAAATCATTTTTAACCCTCAATTATGCTCTTCCCCCGCACCCTAGTGTGTTCTCGGGAATCAGAAAAGGTGGTTGAAAGGAAATTTCATCTCCCTTAACAAATCATTAGGAGAGGAAAAAACCCCCAGAGGGTACCTCTTAGTTTTGGAAATCATCTTAAAGCTTTGTAAGGGTCCATAAATGCCCACATGTTTTCAATCTTAGGATAGTTTCTAAAAAAAGTTCTTAGTTTAGACAACACTCTAGGAAAATCTAAAAGGTCAAGTAACAGGCTCATACATTCCCACATGTCTACAATTCTAGGATAGTTTTCAAAACATTTCTTAGTATAGACAACATTCTAGGGAGTTCAAAAGATCAAGTAAGGACACATATGTCAATGTTGCTATTTCTTTATGGATTTAAATATTCTGAAGGTTGTACCAAAGAAACATAGTAAGCTAGGTAAGAATATTTGTAAGGACCACAGGAAGTCCACATGATGCAATCTTACACTTAACTTATTAAAAATATTTTTCTCACTTTTCACTTTCTTGCACACAAAGCCACTCCTCACACACATAATTTCTATTAGAATAGTGGAGGTCGAAGTAATCTTTATTTTTCAGTACCCACAAAGTATTTCAAATGAATTCTGAAAGATTTGATTATTTCTTTACAAATTATCCACATCAATTTAATTCAAACTAGGTTGGTCCATGACCCCAATCTCTCATCCCACCACATCTAAATTTTTTTTAGGAACACACTAAATTTTCCTCCACAGGAGATGCCGAAAGATTTTTTTTAGTCTAGGTAGGATCTCGAGGGTAGGCATCCAAATAACCCCTCGTTATCAGGTTCTCACATTTTGAAAAAATAGAAGTGGAGAATAAGGATCCTTAAAATCTTCCAAGTCAAGTGTTCCTATACCATAAGGCAAGGAGATACCCATGAAGGGTCAAAGGCCAAGGTCCGGTTGTTCTGTGCATCCCTCCTTGAGTCACCCAACTCTTGTGAGAGAATCCAGCTCGTGACCCATTTTTTAAGCCAAAAATATAAATGTTGCACTTTGACCGAGGTACTTAGTTGCCAAACTTAGGATATCTATATAGGTGGCGGTTGTGGGCTGCAATCACACCTTGGTCAGATTTTGTGTGGCTATTCGGAAATATCGCCAACTCTTTCGGGATATGCACAATCTACCCCTCATTATAACTGACTACTTCAACCTTCACTAGTTCCTCTTCTGGTGGATTCAAACCCCACTGTCGAGTGCTATTGGAAGGCTTAATGCTAAATCAAGAGGAAGGACGATAAGTCTTTTAGGGCATGAGATTTTATTTTTTGTTATCGTCTCCCCCACGCAGACAAAATCAACCTATCCACATGCTTATTTATTTTACAATTGATTTATGTATGATGTTCATTTCATTACATGAAATTGTGAGTTATACTATTTTGTGAAGGTAAAAAATATAGAAATCACTTGTTCATTTATTTCTCTTGCCACCATTTGTACACATTCACTTTGCTAGTCAAAACTATAGGGGAACCACATAATCCCCATCATTCTAGACGCTTGCAGAACCTCCCTCCTATTCTAGGAGGAGTCCCTCATCTTTCCAACTCACTCGCTCAACCATCTCACACCCCAATGAACGATATTGTTTTTGGATCAACATTAGTTGGTTCCACTTTGCTTGGGTCAAATACCTAATGTAATATATCTATTGGTTCTCCTTCACAAGGAGGCATGAGTGAAACTTCTTCTCAAGGAAGAGGTACACACCCACTAAATCCCTCTCAAGGGATAGGTCCATTACCTACACACACAATGGATGGAACTAATCCTCCACCAAATCCCCCTTTTCCATAATTGACATCCCTTAATATTCTTGATTTAACCAAACTCACGAATGACCCCATTTTACATGATGCGACTTGGCCCAATATGCCTACCAAATTTCCTTCAGACATTTTGAAGTTTGAAGGAAAACTAGGAGAAGACCCTGCCAACCATGTTATGAAATTTCATTTATTACGCTCTTCAAAAAACATCATGGATGATTCTATCCTCTTGAGGTTATTTCAAAGAACTCTCACTGGCTCATCAACCAAATGGCATGTGGACAAAAAGTCAGGGTCCCATGTGACCTTTGAATCATTGGCCAAGGCCTTTTTTTCATTTTTCCAATTACTAGTTTGTCATGACACTGGTCCAGATATTCTCTTTGAGTTTAAACAAACCACTGCTATCCATATCACCGACCACATCCATGAATGGCGGCGACGACAGAGTTTCTGCAAAGCAGAAACTACCAAAGAACAACGTCTCAATTGGTTTCTCAAATCCCTCATCCATGTGATTGCCAAGGATGTAGCATCCGCTTTTCCTCAATCAAAAGAGGAAGCCATCAAAAAGGCCCAACAATTCGACCTCATATATTCCCAATCCGGTTACTTGTACACAGTATTTCCTGATGCACCCAAACCCCTACCATTTGGCTAGGACAAACCTGGGGTTTCTCACACTGTGAATGGGTTGATTGGTTCTATGACACATCTCAACCCTTACGACCACCCATCACCTACTTATGGTGAAAACCAATATCCAAAACCATATGGAGGGACATCTTATTACCCTCATCCCACCCACCAATAGTCATATTATGTGGCTCCCCCTCCGTCGTCAGGAGGACCCCCACTAGTACCCATGATGCACCCGATCTCTCAACCAAGTCTGAGTTCACCCCCAACGCCCGCATATAACCCCAATAGTGGTGGAAGTACATCAAAGTCCTACACACCATATGGATCATCTCCACAAAACAATCCATATTTTCCATTTCTTGGTCATCCCCAGCCAGTTGCTCCTCCACTAGGACAACTGCATGCCAATGTTAATTTTGTTCATCCCTCTCCCATTCAATAGGTTCATGCTTTTGAATAGTTGAATATGGTAAATCTGGACGATCAACTGAATAATTCCAAGAAGAAAGGAAAAAACCAAAACAATAACAACCCGAGACTCGGAGGAAATAACCCCCAACAAAACTATCCCGCTGGGGGAAACTAGAATCAAGGAAACCAAAATCCCCAAGGGGGAAACAATAACAACCAACCATGACAAGGGAAGAACAATAAACTCAGAACTAACTTCCCTTGCACTTTATGTGGAGAATATGGACAATATACTCACCATTTCCCACAAATTGCCGATTACAAACAGATGAAAGAATCCATGAACACTCAACGCCCTCTGACTATTTGCCCCTCAACATGCCCCACAACATTATTTGCAACCACCACCTCCGATTATTTGGAAAAACCATATTCCACACCAAGGTGTGATGAATAACCAACAAGAGATAAACTCTACCCCACCACAAATGGGGTAGTATCAAAACCT
>JASDQU010033455.1:2357-18772 GCA_032191745.1 Picea mariana | reverse complement strand
TTGTTTTCAAAGCAGTCAAGCATTTCCGGTCTTATCTATTGAAGTCTAGGATGAAGATCATTGTCCCTTACCCAGCCGTCAGGAACCTGTTAGTGCAGAAAGAACTAGGAGAAAACAGGGCTAACTGGGTCACCTCCTTGCAGGAGTACAACATAGAAATTACCCTAGCACAGATAGTGAGAGGCCAAGGGTTATGCAAGTTAGTTGCTGACTCAGCCACAGGACAGCAAGAAGAAAACGATATGTCAAACCTAGGACAACATGATCAAAATGCTATCTGTTGTGCACAAAACTCTGTCAGTCCTTGGTATGATGATATAAGATTCTGTCTTGAACATGGGTCAGCCCCCCGTCACTTGGATCCCACTAAAATAAGAGTGTTGAGATTAAATTCTGCCTCTTTTCATTTGGTTAATGGTATCCTGTTTCGTCAAAATTTTGATGGCGTACTGATGCGCTGTCTTGAGAAGGACAAAGCAGAAAAAGTCTTGCTAGAGTTGCATGCAGGAGAAGCTGGTGGTCATTTTGGTGGTGACACCACTACCCAGAAGGTTTTGAGAGCCAATTATTACTAGCCCACGCTTTTTCGAGACGCCCATGCCTTGTGTCGTAAGTGTATTATTTGTCAAAAAGCATCAGGGCAGTTACAGAAACCATCCTTTCCTTTGCAGCCAATTTCAGTAGATTCTAATTTTCAGCAGTGGGGCCTTGATATCATAGGTCCAATCAACCTACCATCCTCTCAGCATCATAAGTTTATCATAACAGCCATAGATTACTTTACCTGGTGGTCTGAAGCTGCCACATTAAGAACTGTGAATACCAATCAGGTAATTGCCTTTCTAAATTCAAATATTATCACTCGTTTTGGTATCCCTGATTTTTTAGTATTCAATAATGCTTCTTACTTTTCCTCTCTTGAGATGAGTGATTTCTCTTTGGAAAAAGGAATTAAATTGAAGTATTCTGCTAGATATTACCCCCAGGGAAACAGATTGGTAGAATCAACAAATAAGAACTTGATCAAAATCATCAAGAGAACGGTGGCTGAAAATCACAAAAACTGGCACAATGCACTATTAAACGCACTTTAGGCTGATAGGGTAACACCAAAAACTATTGTAGGTAACTCTCCTTTCTTTATTTTTTATGGCAGAGAAGCAATTCTGCCACCACACGTTCTTCTTCCTTCACTTCAGCTATCATAGAAAATTCAAGAAGAAGATTGTCCCCCTTTAGAAAATTGAATTAACGCTTTAATGAAGATAGAAGAGGTAAGAGCCCAAGCTAAACGTAAGTTAGATCAGCATCAACTATTGGTTAAAAGCTGGTTTGATTCTAACTCTACTTCTGATAGGAACTTCGAAGTAGGTGATCTTGTCTTGAAATGGGACAAACCACATGAATGAAAGGGAGAGCACACGCAATTTCAAAACTTATGGCTTGGACAATTTTTAGTTGCTAAGAAGTTGGGTCCCAATTGTTATTGGATAAATCCGTAAGTGCGGACACAAACCGATCTCCCTAGTTCCACCTGGATCTAGAACAAAGCAAGACAGAATATGACTCTTTCCCTAGATTCTAACCATTGAATTAAATAAGAGGCAAGAACAAGGAACATACCTTATTAACACTTCCTTTGGTCTTTGTTGATCCTGCTTTTCTCCAATGCTCTCGTACAGTCAAGACCAAAACAATACAAACCAAGTGGAGTGAAGAAAGCACTATCTATTCAACAGTGAATCTATTTATATGATCAAGGAGTTATACAATAAAGTGAAATTAGCTTTATGGGAAAGGGACATATTACTGTATCATATTAATGGAAAGTAAAGATTACAGCCTGAGCCTTGATGTTGCAAACTTCCTTTCAATGGCCCTTGGCTCCAACACACAAACTTGCTCACTTGCATGAAGAAGATCAACCACCTTTGATAAACTTGTTGGAGTTTCCTAGCTGTTGTAGCATCAGTCCTTCACACAGTTTTTCACAAATTCTCCAATGTCTTGCTTAACCTTGTTAGCTTCTTTGCTTAACCTTTTTCCATGAGAATTCACTCAATATATAGGAGAGAATGAATTAGTTACTTGGATAGGAATGTTCCCAAAATATCAGGGAATCCATTACTAGGATAACCATTCGAATGCCATCTCATCCTTCTAGAAGCTTCAAGAATTCATATTTTTCCCTTCTTTAGAAAGAGTTCACACCCTATCAGTTCAACACAGTGTGAACTTCTCGCACCCTAGCTTAAGGAAGCCTACGAGAATCATGCATTCTCGCAGAAAAATATACTAGCAGCCCGCGAACAGTCCTCAAAAATGTGATTTCTGGAAAGAGATGAAGGTAACTTTTCTCAGGAGAAAGTTCTAATGAAGAGCTTGAATACACCATCATCAATACATCATCATGATGACCAAAATCATGGGTAACAGAATGCCCCCAAAAGTATGAGGTTGGAACCAGTGACATCCGATATACTTTGTGTCAGGAACCAGGAGCACATCTAATCGGAAACCTGCAAACAACCAAGCATCTGCAGAATATCATATATACCAATTCTGAGGTAGGCATTCCCATACTCAGATCATAGACTGATGACATTATAGACATGGGTCAAGGCCATCAATCATACACTATGGATCCATGCCATCAAAATATAGCATAGCCACCGGAATACACTGTGGATCTATGCGAGAAATTTCAAATCAAGATGACATAGCCACGAATCATACATAGTGGATCTACGTGTCACAAATTATACATACTCCATCGCAACCTGGATCACAAAGATAGTATCCAGGGTCTTCAATCTCGTCGCCCAAAGTACAAATCTAACCATGTGATTACATGTGTTGAAGTAGAACATGGTAGAAACCACTTGATTACCAGTCAATGATGAAACTGTTAACAAGTGCGAGGGAAATCACCATTGATGTCAATGACTCCCAAGGTACTATAGTACAATCCATCGAGTGTGAATAAATGAGTTGATGTCGAACATTTGATGGAATGTTTCGATCAGGGGTCAATGATGTAAACCCACTGTCAAAAGCGAGGAAACCCGCCATTGAGGCATGCAAGTTCCAAGGTACCAAACAATTTCTAAGTCTTGATTCTGGATAAAGAGCTGAAGTCAACAGAACAAAACGCATCACAAGAGGGCCTTGATGTATCCCCCATCAATGACACGAAATGAGTAATAGAGTTTGAAGGTGAAACAGAGCATTTTGCAAATTGGACTGGACACAAGGAAGGCCGACATGAAAAGAATGGACAACTGCAGATGGCCGACTCGATATAGGTTTCAAATGGACTTCTCTTGAACATATGAACGACACGACCAATGATTTTGTAGCATTGACTCAAAGACGACACAGGGAATGACCTTGTAGCAAATCAAATGAGAGACAAATGGATTTCCCAAACCAACTTCAAATGCGACGAATAGGGGGTGTCATGTTCAAGAGAAGTCCATTNCCCCCACCATTTCTGGCGAGTACCTCTTTATTTTTACGCAAGCTTGAGGAGGATAACATATGCTTGTTGATATAAGCTCATCCTTCGGACGAGTCCCTCGGATTATATTTAACGAACTCTACGAAGGAGTGGTTCGGTCCCATCACGGGTCTGTCAATGTTTGTTTAACGAGTCTAGAGATAGAAAACTCGAAGGTTTTTCAATATTATAGAGTTTGGAAAAACACTTAAAAGAGAACTCTCTCAATTCCTTTTTCATAAAATAGTCTGGACAAGACTGAAAAAGAGATAAATTATCGCTCACCAGACGCGTACTTCAAATACTTTAGCGAGCATGAAAATAGCAAGGTCGCTCGGCGATCTTTTCATGTTTAGAGAGTCTGAAAAGAGCTTAAAGAGGAATCCAGGGGGGTTCCTTTTTCGTATAACCTCGTGAGCCTGAAAAAGTGATAAAACTATGCGCAATCACGTTCTCATGTATTTACGAGCACAATAACGGACAAAAACGACGCTCGAGATTTTATGTAAAAAACCCTAAAAACAATCAAAAACACACAATAACCAAGAAAAACATGTCCATATCCCTGTATTGAATTGTCAAAGTCATCACGCCTGCACAAGTTACACTCAAAATGACATTAGGGATTAGGGTTTAGTCAATAAATAATCATAAAAAAACCCAAAATGATATAGTAAAAGTAAATAAAATAAGTAAATACTCTTTTTTACCATACCATTTTACATTTCCACTATTAAGCTCAAAAAACCCATCTTTTTACCTTCCAAGTTTGGCGTAATTTGCGGGAGCTACGAGATACCATTTAGCGAGTCGTCTGCGACATTAAGTTAGGCTCTTCGTCCTTAACATTTTCATGGTTGCATTTTGTCATTTCATTGGTTAAATTTCCATTTTTAAGATGTTTTTCTAGGCCCTATATGCGCGTTGTCATTCTTGCAGGCAGCCCATACGGGGCCTGCGAGAATGATGCATTATCGCAGGTGATCCTTAAGCCACCTACGAGGTTCTCGTACTGTGCAAATGGGGAACCTGCGAGAACCGCAAAGACCAATTTTTTTTTAAATTTTTAGCCAAATGAAAAAGATCTAAAGCATGAAAAATTTATTAATCCTCCTTTTATGTTCCTTGTGCAGATAATTGGCCATAAACATGGTGCTTGAGTGGCGTGAAAGGGAACATGAAGAGGATAATGCAATGGCCAAGAATCATCCTCCTACCATAGATGCATTGGGAGATTGTGGGCTCTTGAAATACTTTCGTATCCCGGGCATGAGGGCCCAAGTCAGACTATTAAAGTATCCGGTGCATATGTGGGACCCAGATCAGCAGGTTTTTCATGTGGGAGCTCACACACTGTCCATAGACATTGAGGACATATAATTTTTGAATGGATTGTCCCGATGCGTATACTATGTCAGCCTAACCAGTAGTAGAGATGGTGGTCTAAAGATGAGTGAGTACTGCAATCAATACTGCGTACCCGAGGCTGAAAGTAAAAAAGGAAAAGTGGCTATTTGGGGGGTACAAGACTTGACCCTTTGTACTATCCTTTTCACTATAGTTCAGATGGCTGGGAGTTCTGCTCCTCATATGGAATTACAAAGCTACTTCTAGTACGCCATCGAGTGTACTAAGCCTCGAATATTCAACTGGGCAGATGCTGTGCTTCGCAGTATCAAAAATCAATTGACTAAATGCGGACGTGGTAACCTAAAGCAATTCGGGTATGGTTCTTTGTTGGTGTCCTTCTTCCTTGAGAGGGTCCCCGTATTTAGACTATAGGTTGAGTGGAACATTCCGGGTCCCAGGGATCCAGGGATGTTGATATGGTGTCGGCTCATGGCCCAGCACGTAGCAGGACCGATCGTCAAGTACGATGATATTTTCTTTGACTGGCTTCAAACCCAGATGTTGATGGTCGATGACTATGCTTTTGTCGGGTTGGATTTTCGAGGAGATCCGGACTTAGCACTACTAGAGGATACTCAGTGGGGTGACCTTGGTAAGAAGTACACACATTTTCTCTTTTTAAATCTTTTTTAATTTTTTAATCATATTCAAATGTTTTTGTTTTTATATATTCATCCAAAGACTAATACAAAATATTTTGTTGATAACATAGATGTTGGACCTTACAGACCTCCCGACACTTCTCCCATCCAGCGACGAGGAGAGGTAGTGGCAACACCACAGTATGTTGAGGATTATCAAATAGTGGAACAGAATCTAGAGGTCCTTATTGCAGACATTCCAGATATGACTCTGGAAGAGGTTCCACGACGCGATCAGCGTCATACTGTAGGGGTATCAGCAGCTATGAGTCGACTACTCCATAGGGTTGCTAGGGCAGTCGTGTGTTACCGTGAACTTCATCCATGACATCACTTTGTAGAAGATATAAGCTTCAAATTTTGATATTTTGGTCTTCGGACAAACTTTTTGTAAAAACTCTTTTGATCGTTATATATACAGATGGCTTCTACCGGTTTACTTTATATTGTGTGAATTTCAATGTGTTTGATTTATAAATGGTTCAAATGTCTGTCCAATACATAATTAGCCAATGCATCTGTTAATGTATTAAGACATCTAGGAATATGTTGATATTCAACGTGATCAAAATAATGTTCCAAGAGGTGAATTTGAAAACACACCCGTAACAAAGTAGGACTTCGAATAGAGTAGATATTACTTAGTTGTAGTACTACAAGCTGTGAGTCAAGTCGCACAACCAAATGATGAATTCCGAGTGAGATAGCATCAACCAATAATTCAATAACGGCGCTATACTCTGCAATATTGTTGGTCGCACGGCTGAGGCACACACCTTGTAAAGATACAAGTTTGTTTGTTGGGGCATAGATTGCCCATGCAACAGATGCAAGGTTCCGAGAACTACGGCTAGCGCCATCAGTGAAGACAATATAGGGTAGAGAAGACTCTAACATCTGTAAATCAAACACAACGTCACATAAGGGTAGAGACCGGATAACGACAAAAGAAAACTATAGTAACACACACAAAGTATGATACATAAAATACAAGCGCTTGTGCACAAATGATTTATGCATAGTACTTCTTCAAGTACAACCCATTCATGGGTTCACTCAAAGGGATACCATCGTAATCTACCAGCTCATATGCTCCTTTTTCCAAAACTCGACGAACAATATAAGGACCTCACCACATTGGTTCAAATTTCCTAGCTCCTAACACATCTCGATCCTGTTCATAGAGAAGAACAAGATCACCTTCAAAGAAAACACAAGGCTTGACATGCTTTTCATATTGTGCCTTGACACGTTTCTTCTGGGCTTCTATTACTAGAGTGGTGTCACGTCGAGTTTTGTCTAATCGCATTAGATACAATAGAGGTTCTTCTTCGGTGGAAGTGTTGGATAAGAGTTCGATAGCTAGCTTCAGAGAGGGTATCTCACATTCTTTAGGAAGAATGGCTTCCACAACATAGACTAATCAAAAAGGCGTAAACCCAGTAGCGGATTTGACAGATGTCCGGTATGCCCACAATGCCAAAAACAACATTGTGTGCCAACTTGTTTTATGAATTCCTATCATCCGTCAAAGCATAGTTATAAGAACTTTGTTAATTGCTTCGACCTGGCCATTAGCTTGCCGATAATAGGGCATTGAGTTATCATGGCGAAGACCCAACTTTTCCGTAAGTTCTGACATCATAAAATTCCTAAAGTGGATACCGTGATCAGTGACGATAGCTTGGGGAACACCAAAATGAGTTGTCACATGGTTAAAAAGAAACAACACTGTGGTCTTTCCAGTATTATCGAATGTCAGCATCACCTCGGCCCATTTCGTAAAATAATCAACAGTTATAATGATGTAACCATGCCCCCCAGCCGAGTGAGGGTGACATGTCATGAAATCAATGCCCCATTTCGCAAAAGGACCAACTGAGACCACAGGGTGAAGAGGAGCAGCATGTGACCGAATTTTCTGATTGTAGGTCTGGCAGGCATGGCATTTCTGAACGACAGTAATGCAGTTGTGAAACAAAGAAGGCCAAAAATATCCTGCGCATAAGATCTTCTGGGCAATAGCATACCCAGACATATGACCACCACATGCTCCAGAATGGCAGTCATTCAGAGCTTTCTCGACTTCGTCAAATGTTAAACAACGTCGAAAAACAGATTCAATTCCTTGACGATAAAGAGTATCCCCGAGTATAATGTATCGACGAGCTTGATAGTGGATGCGACGTCGTTCAGTACTAGACAAAGTAGGATGAAAAGTCTGGGTTTGGAGATAGATAATGATATCCCCATACCAAAGATTATCAATGCTAATCAGGAAAAGAGACTCATCGGGTAATGAATCTACTGCTACATTTTCCGTTGCAGAATGAGGAAAATCACATATCAACTCAGCAAAAACTAAGGATTTCTTAGACTTGGCGCGATCGAATTCCAAGTCAAACTCCTGGAGTATGACAATCCATTTGGAGTATTTTCCCCCTAGCAATTGACGCGTCAAAATATGTTTCATAGGGTTGCAATGAGAAATCACCGTAGTCTTACGTGAGAGGATATAATGCCGAAAACATTGAACGGCTTGAACGGCAGCCAAGGCCAGTTTTTTAACATGTTGATACTTGATTTCAGTTGGTGTGAGACTTCAACTCAAATAGTAAACAACATGTTCACCGTGCGCATCATCCTCTTGGACAAGAACCATGCCAATAGTGTACTCTGAGGCAGGAAGATAAAGGAAATAATCACAATTGTAATCAGGAGGTAAGAGAAGAGGAGCTCACGTTAGGGACAACTTTAAAGCTTCAAAAGCATTGTTAGCAACGGTATCCTGGACAAACTCTGCATCTTTATTTAATAGCCGTGTAAAACCAAGAGTGATCTTGGCGTAATTAGGGATAAAACGATGAAGAAAGTTTGCTTTCCCTTGCAAACTTTGCAAATGGCGCAATGTAGAAAGAGGAGGGAGATTAAGGATCGCCTCAACCTTAATAAGATCCACTCAGATCCCTTGATGCGAAATGATAAAGCCAAGAAGATGGCCGGATTCCATGCAAAAAATGCATTTATGAGTATTTAAACGTATACGATAGAACCGACAGCGAATGAAAATAGCTTGGAGGTGGTTAGGGTGATCGACTCTGCACATAGAATGAGCTGGTAAATCGTCCAAATAGGGTTGAACGATATGCTTGATGTCATGAAAAGCATAAGACATAGTGCATTGAAAAGTGGCGCCCGCGTTCTTAAGTCCGAAAGGGAGTTTCCTATAGGCGAAAGTACCCCAAGGACAAATAAAAGCAGTCTTATGTTGGTCCTCGAGAGCAATGTTTATTTGATTATAGCCGGAGAAACCATCCATGAGAGAGAAGATTTCACTTCTGGCATAGTCATCGACAATCTGGTCGATGAAAGGGGTAGGAAATTTGTCTTTGGGACAAGCTTTGTTAATATCCCTATAATCAACACATACACGAATACTGCCACCTTTCTTGTCAATCGGGACAGGATTAGAAACCCATTCTGTAAGAGCCACCGGATAAATAAAGCCGGCTTTGAAAAGTTTTTCAACTTCGAGCTTTATAGCAGTCACTTTGCGTGGGTGAACTGGACGAAGACGTTTCCGGATAGGTTTAGCTCCAAGGTAAGTATTAATCTCATGTACAACAATAGCAGGGTCGATACCAAGCATCTCTTCGTAACTCCAGGTGAAGATGTCACGAAATTCTTTGAACAGAGATGTATAGGTGACGATTTTGTCGGAAGAACACGAAGCTCCAATGTGAACATTTTCAACAATCCCAGGTTTTATGGATATGTCAATGGGAATCGTAGGTGAGATGTTACTTAAGTTCCCTTTAGAAAACACCTCATGTGAAGTCGTGGGAACCGTCAAAATGACAACAACGGTCGACAGAGTCAAAATCCGTTGGTAGTTCTCAAGAGTCTGTTGCTCTAGAAAAAGTATGGAACGATGATGCCCATCATCCCACGGGGTGTCCTCCATGATGGACATGATCATCTCGTCAGTGGGAAAAATAACACGAAAAGGATCGGGAGACAACTCATCAAGAGAGGGGGTAGAAGGTGTTTCCGATTGAATGGCTTGATAAGCAGACTCAACCAGACTTAACGGCATGACATCGTCGAAACGAGAATGATCTCTAGGGTCAGGGACAATCCAAGGGTCATGAGACACAGGAAGTTTGTGAGGCATGGTGGAGATCATATTGATAGAAGCAACTGACGGCCGTGGAACATCGGGTGGTGGAATGGGGAAAGTACCCATTAACGAGGAGTCCTTTAAAAGGCCTACATCGATGTTCTCATAACCCGGTAGGGTTTTAGCAATAAACGGCACGTTGCCAGTACGAGTATCAAAATTGAATAAGGCGAGTTGGTCAACAGTAACAACCTTTCCTTGATGAGGGAAACGTACTACATGGAAAAGTGTTGACACAACGACGTGCATGGAATCGATCCAGCTATGGCCAAGTAAAAGATTATAATCAAGGGGAGCATCAAAGACTTCCACTTCGACTTGGACCATCTTACCTTCCAATGTAATGGGCAATGAAGTAAGAACACCATAAGGCTTAAAACCAGAGTCATTGAAGTCTTTAAGAGTGTTCTGGTATTCATTCAAAGGAGGAGAGCCAATGGATTTCCAACAAGAAAGATACATAACACACGTCGAGGCACCCTCGTCGATAACAGTTCAGCAAATGTTCTTGTCAGAGACAACAACTTGTATCTAGAATGCAAATTGAGGGGGTAACCTTGGAATATGATCATTCAAGTCAAAAACTATTAGATTCATATATGTCGTGTCAATTCCACCTATAAATTTTAACAGTGCCTTCCGTTGTGCAGGAAAAGACTGAAGGACTTCAAGGGCTGACATCGTTGAAGCTGCCTGGGCCAGATCTTCAACAATGTTGTATTTCTAGGCCACACGAGCATGAGGATTGAAATCCGATTTTCTAACAACACCTTTCGGGGGTGGTCGTAGAACTGTATCAAGGCTCGGTCGTTCGAGATGAAGAGGACCGTTAGTAGGTGGAGTCGCTGGAGAGGGTTGGACTAAAGTAGGAGGTAAATTTTCAACCTTCTCCTTAGATGCAGAATAATCTTTGGCTCGAGTCATGAGTGCAACATTGTTCTGCTAGAATCACCCATACACATCAAAACATATGATGTGGTAGAAGAAGAGGGTTGTTTGTTTATGACCAACTGAGCCTGTTGTTGAGACGGGAAAGGTTGGGACAAAACAGCCAGTGTAGAAGGTTTCATAGCTCCTTGAAGGAACTTTGTGACCTCGGCATGTAGTGGATGATCCTTCATTTAGTGATCGTCACCATAGATAAGGCAAGGGTATCGTGGTTTGTGCTTATCCCGATCTTCAACATGAGTGGTTTTAGTTTGCTCTGCTTGATTATTATTTTTGCCCTCCTTATTCTTACCTCTCCCCTTTTTAGATTTGTTTTTACCGGCTGGGGTAGATTGGACAGCATTTACCTCAGAAGTCTTGCCAGTGGAAGTGGTAGGAGACGGAGCATTTTGAACATTAGAAGAAGCAAATTTAGGGGTTGTGATTATAACAGAATGTGATTGGGTTTGGGTAGTACCAATCACACCATCAGCCGCATGCGAGGCAGGTGGAGTAGTTGAAGTGCTGGAAGAACCAGGACGAGGTAATTCAGGTAACAAATCATAAAGTGTTCCCGTTTGTGAATAAACGAGATCAAGATACTGAGCACGAATTATAGCCTACTCTTCTGTGACAATGCCACCCATGGCAATGTATTTACCGATTTCGTTCACAAATGACTTTGTAAACCATTCGGCCAGTAACTGATTGGGGAGCTCAAGTTTAATGAGACATCGTCTCCTTCGCCACTCATGAATATGATCTGATATATGAGTGCCTTTACTCTGTTTGAAGGAAGTCAAAATCTCAGTCCCGGTATCATAACAGATCGATAACTGGTAATGCGTAAGGAAAGCCATAGCTAGGGTGTTGAAATCAGAGAAGAAACCTTGTGGCAATTCAATATACAACTTCGCAGCAGAACCGGTAAGGGTTCGTTGAAAAAGACGTAAACGAATAGATTCATCCATCAAAGAATTGGATGAACACCATAGGTGAAAAGTCATAATGTGATTGTTTGGGTCCTCTCCCACTTTGCCGTCAAATTTAGGAATTTCTGATGGAAGCTTGGCGGGAATAACAGGCCATTGGGGAGAGTGACGTATAGGATCATTTAAAATCCTAGATAAATCTGGCAAATCCAAAGTAGAAAGAAAAGGTAACTGTTGATTCACCTGTGGGTACTGGTGGATTTGGGGTGGAATCCTAGTCGGCAAACCAGTAGGATCGTAAGCAGTCTGCCCATGATGGGAAGACCCAGGCAGATTCAGTGGTGGCTGAAGTGGATAGTAGCTCCAAGGATTGTAACCTTGAGTTTGAGCGGGGACCTAAGTTTGAACATTCTGACCCTGAACCCAAATAGGATTGGGTATACTTGGATATGGTTGGCCTATAGTAGGGACAGGTTGTTTCCCCCCAGTCGTTTGAGGAATATTTTGTATCATCTGATTCCAATACTGGGCCAAAGCAGGAAGTGTATTTTGTCCAAAAGGTGGCCCCTATCGGAGGTGGCTTTCCAACCGGAAGTTGTGTTCCAATCAAAGGTTGTGTAGTAAGTGGAAAGTGTTTAGTAAGAGGAGGTTGAATCGTACCACCTTGTCCACCAACGGGAATCTGCAAGTTTGGTGTAATGGACGGGATAGTGCCACTAGGATTAGGATTGCCAGAAGGAAATTGAGGGAGTGTCAGAATAAAACTGGGAATAGGATGCCCAGGAAGAGAAGGACCACTTGGAGAACCGGTCGGGGTTTGCGGAGGTGTTGGAGAAGAAGAATTCAACAAAGAATTCAATGCATGGTAGTCGGGTGGTAGTGTCGGAGTGACATTGGGCATTCGTTGTGTGTTTATAGGAGCAAGAACAGCTGTAGTGAACCTGGTTGGGACACTCATAGTAATCGCGAGATGGGCCATTTCGGCAGGGAGAGTAAAATGATAAATGGTATTCACCAGTACAGACTCTATCTCAAAAAACACCAGAGGGTTGATTTCGGAGACCACAGGCAAACCAGGACTAAAAAGGGTCCTATGAAAATCACCTACGGACCAAAAAGGATCTTGGCCTTCTACACCGAGAAAAGGCCCAACGGGTGATCCAGAAGAGGTAACAACTAATTTTCTGGAAGAATTTAATTGCATAAAGGGTCGTTCACCATGGTGAATTCGAAATTCCTCTCTAGTATTGGTAATTTGAAAAGGTTCTAGAGAGTCAATTGATTCCACTTGTGGTGTGGTAACAACTGCGGCTTCACCTTGCTGAGGAGAGCCCTCAGATGTAGCTATAGGCAAGGGTTGTGTACCATCCAGATGCTTTGGAGATAAACCATGCATTCTACATGAACGACATGGGGGAGATATTTTAAATGAGTGACAAGCTCCGCGAATAAATTCCTATGGTCAACTTCGAGAAACAAACAACACGCGCTAGTAAACAAAATCTAGGAAGTAATCACCAGACAAACAAGACCTTCTTATTTTGAAGCCACTAGTTGGTGATGAAATCCAATGTCACAACAATGAGACAAGAAGGGGCAGGGCTAGGGCGAAAAATTTACACTGACGACCTGCTTAACGGACTTACACCCCGGTGCAATCTCCCACACATAATTGTGGGTATACCCTCCAAGGAGCCCGTGTGAGTTTGGTCAATGTCAATTCTAGGTACCGTGAAGACTTTCCCCTTCATCACCTTAGGTAAGAACTTAGAGAGATAGGCCACTAAGGTCACCACCAACAACAATAAATCCAGGGGGGAACAGTCGACAGTCCGATCCACTTGCAAGGGCAGGGTATCTAGCCTAAAATCAACTGAAAAGGCTTCCACTCATCATTGTGGGTATACCTTCGAGTGATCCCCGTAATACGTGCAATCTCTACACTGATACCAACAAAGCAGGGTGAGTAACTCTGCCAATACCAATGCGACCTCATGCTTGACCCTTTTGTGAGAAGGGCTTCCCAGGACAAGATGTTTCAAATGGAATTTAACACTCCCTAACACAAGATGCTATTGTGTGTTTTATGCTTTTGGAGAGTGTATCTCTCTTCCTACTCCAAAGCGCTAGCCTAGCTAAATGTTGGTGTAAAAGAGCCCTAGAAAAGAGTTACTAGATAAATTTTATGATTACGCAGTGTTATTAAAGGCTGTTGTTTACTCAAAGGTAACAGAAATGAAATTTATGTTGTATGACTCTGACCCAACAATGCAAGGATGAGAATGAAATGTATCACTTTCCGTTCAATGAATCCCATGTATGGGAGAGAGGGAAAGTGTTCTAGATCAACCTTGAACTACAATGCACAATTTCCTTTAAAATACAAATGCAGACAATCACTTTTTAAATGACAATGCTCTATGTGTCTTTTTCAAATACTTCAACAATCTCAATAATTTGATTTTTTTCAATGTTTTCTAAAAACAAAAACAAGTTTTTGAAAGAAAAAACTTTTGTTCACTTTCCAAAAAGGACCCTCGCTATGCCAATGAGAGTACAGAAAATAAAATTAATGAAAAAGCAAATAACCCAATCCACTCTTTCAATGAAAGAAAAAATAAAGAGCAAACCAATTAAGTCCTTTCAAATGCAAAAAAAAATGATCTTTCAAACCATAAGCAAATGAGAAAAACTAAGCAAACTTAACTTTCAAACCAATCACTGGTTCTTAACTAATCATACACACTCAGATTCTGAATTCAGAGAGAATGGTTTTTCCAAGAAAAGCCAAGAAACGAAAGTCAAGCCCAAAATGACAAAAAAAGCCTTAAAACCCTAAGACTGTTCATGCACACAAGCAAAGACAAGAAAGATACCAATCAGAAGTCCAAGAAACTCACAAGAGGCAATCAAATTGATTTGGGCAGTTAAAAATGCCAAAACTTAAAATCAAATTTTTGAAAAAGAGTGTTCGCAGGCAGGCAATATAACACAGTGCGAGAATCATTGATTCTCGCAGGTGACCCTTAAGCAGGGTGCGAGAACCTCACACTGAAAGAGATGGGCAAAGTGAGAACTCTACCTATTCTCGCAGGCTGCAATGAAGTGCAGTGTGAGAATCCCTGAACATAATCAAAAATTTGAAAAATGAAGCACAATTCAAAAAGGTTTATGGACCCAGAAGGTCTATCAAGATATCCTGAAGACTCAGAGACTGATATGACAGGAGAAAAATGAAACTGGAGAAAATGGCCATCGAAAAACACCAAAAGACACAAAGAATATGGAATGTTCCCCAGTGGAGTCACCAATTTTGTTATTGGATAAATCTGTAAGTGCGGACACAAACCAATCTCCCTAGATCCACCTGGATCTAGAACAAAGCAAGACAGAATATGACTATTTCCCTAGATTCTAACCATTGAATTAAATAAGAGGCAAGAACAAGGAACATACCTTATTAACGCTTCCTTTGGTCTTTTTTTATCCCGCTTTGCTCCAATGCTCTCGTACAATCAAGACCAAAACAATACAAACCAAGTGGAGTGAAGAAAGCACAATCTATTCAACAGTGAATCTATGTATATGATCAAGGAGTTATACAATAAAGTGGAATTAGATTTATGGGAAAGGGACATATTACTGTATCATATTAATGGAAAGTAAAGATTACAAACTGAGCCTTAATGTTTCAAACTTCCTTTCAATGGCCCTTGGCTCCGACACACACACTTGCTCACTTGCATGAAGAAAATCAACCACCTTTGATAAACTTGCTAGAGTTTCCTAGCTGCTGTAGCATTAGTCCTTCACACAGTTTTTCACCAATTCTCCAATGTCTTGCTTAACCTTGTTAGCTTCTTTTCTTAACCTTTTCCATGAGAATTCACTCAATATAGAGGAGAGAATGAATTAGTTACTTGGATAGGAATGATCCCAAAATATCAGGGAATCCAGTACTAGGATAACCATTCGAATGTCATCTCATCCTTCTAGAAGATTCCCTTCTAGAAGCTTTGATAATTCATCTTTTTCCCTTATTTAGAAAGAGTTCGCACCCTAGCAGTTCAACACAGTGCGAACTTCTCGCACCTTGGCTTAAGGAAGCCTGCGAGAATCATGCATTCTCGCAGGCAAATATACTAGCAGCCTGCAAATAGTCCTCAAAAATGTGATTTCTGGAAAGAAATGAAGGTAAATTTTCTCAGAAGAAAGTTCTAATGAAGATCCTGAATACACCATCATCAATACATCATCATGATGACCAAAATCATGGGTAACACCAGTTCTTTCTGATTGCATAATCTAGAAGGGCAGACTGACACCTATCCGGTGAATGGCCAAGCTCTGAAAAGATACTTTGCTTGATGACAACCCTTGTATATTATGTACATATTTTGCTTCTGTTTATTTTTCTTTTCCTTTTTTGTTTTTGATTTCTCCTTTGCGTTTACCAGTTTTTGTTTTTACACATACCTGCATGTTGAACTATTTAGACAAAGAAAAAAGAAAATTCCTTCACTAAAATGACTGCTAAAAATTGTATAAACATCAATTGTATACTTCTGAAATTTACATCTGTGTTGGAAAAAATTTGGTTGTTTGAAAGAAGTTAACTAATTTCAATCTCTAAGTAAAGCCTGTCATGATCATCTATTATCTTTTTGTGCTGCCCTATTCCTTAAGGGAATGACTCAGAAGATTTCTCCCTGCCTTAGTAAGTTGGTTCTGTAAATGAAACATCTATGGATCTTAATAAAGGACTATTCTAAAAAATTCTGATGAGGTCTGTATAAAAAATATGTTAAAGTATCATAATTTTTAGC
>JASDQU010033453.1:3960-22034 GCA_032191745.1 Picea mariana | reverse complement strand
TAAATTCCACCTTAACTACGCATGGCTTCTGAAAGGGGGGTAGCTGAGCCATTAAGTGCTCGGCTAGCGTGCGCAGACTTCTCTGTCGAGTTGAGGACTTTGGCATGGCTTCTTTGAGGAAATCGATACACGGGACCTCTGTGAGCAGGCGGCTTGCCAGACCCTCCATCCCTTACTTAATGAATGAAAGGAGGTCTCAACTACCCGCTCTTGCCGTCATTTACTCAGGCAAAAAACAGTATGGATATCGGATCCGATAGCGCCTGGAGATCGCGACGATCCCCTTTGTAACTGAACTCGGCACCTTGGCCTTCTTTACATAGCTCTGCTCTCCCCCCCAAGTGACCACAGACTGTGACCTCGTGCCTATCCCCAAGGTGCTTTCGGTGTTCGCCACTACGAAGGGTCTGATCCTTGCTGATCAAAATCACGATGAACGATATGCCGAGACAGCTTGATCTGGCACCACGCGTCCCTCTAGATCTGATGTCTCTTAACTCTCTTGACGATACCGTGGGCTCAGGTCCAGGACTCTCTTGGCACCTCGTGCATCGAAATATAATGGAGCTACTCTTTGCGTTTTGGAGTTGTGAGGGGTGAAATGCCGAGATGGCTCAATCCGCTGCCGGGTGTCCCCTTTAGATGGACGGCTGAAAATGCTCGAGATGCTGCAGGCCCCAGTTTCAACGTTGGCATTGTCGGGGTTCGGGGTTTCGCGATGTTCAAGGAGATAAAACCTTCACCATACGAACTCCCAAATGCCGAAACGCCGATGCGGCTAGGTCTCGTGCCATGCGTCCTTAGGATGAATGGATGAGGGGCATTTGATATTTTAAAGGAAGCCGCCCTCGTTTACAGGCTCGCTTGCAGCAACTTGGTGCTAGGACCATGGGCTCGGATCCAAAGGTGCTATTGGCATTTCGCCGATCGACGATTTCAACTGCAACGAATGGGAGGCTCTTTGATTCCCGAAACTCCGATCCCCGATACGCCAACTGGAAGCCACCTGTCCCAATTGGATCGGACAACCCAGATTTGTCTCGAATCATTAGAGCTATCTCCACATTAACCCTGGGGCAACTTGGCAGCCACTAAATCCTGAGATCCATTGATAAGTTTATAGGTGGATCTCGGCGGCCGTCAACAAAACTTCGCCCATTCTCCCGAATTGTAACTGAAAAGGGGCTCCTCCGTGCTGCGCTTGGGTGCTTCTCGGGCAGTCCTGCAGACCTGTGTACCTTCGTGCCCCGATACCAAAATTGTTGCTAACATTAGGCTCCATGGGGGATAGATTCGTCCCCGTGATGCTTTAAGGACTCATTTGTAGTTCCAGTGCCTTGCTGTTGGGCTATGGAGTCATTATTAATCCAAAAATAAAAAATGAAAAGGCCAATATTTACAAACAAAGGAGCCATCTGAGACTCAAACAAAACATTTCTTCAGAAAATGCCCATTCATTGGGCTGCTAAAAACTTCTTCACCTTCCAAACCTCACAACCTGTACGTGTTATTTGAGAAAGTCTCAGAGATTTTGAAGGGGCCGATCCATAGGGCTTCAAATTTGCTGTGTTTGCCCTTATCTTGCTTAGGAGCATCCCATTTCAGCACCAAGTCTCCTATCTGGAACCACTCCTTCTTGGCCTTTTTATCGAAAACCTGCTTGATCTTTTGCTGATGTTCCTGAATTCTGTCCACTGTCTGTTCCCTAGCCTGCTGGACTTCCACTAGCTGATGAATCCTTCTGATCATGTCATCAGGCTCCTTCTGATGGTCCTGGAGGAATTTTGCTACAGGAATGGCTAAATGAGAAGGGAAAATAGCCTCTGCCCCATAGACTAATTGGAAAGGAGAGACACCGATAGATCTCTTTGTGGTCACTCGGTCGGCCCATAGAGCAAATTTTAATCTGGAATGGCAGGCCTTCTTGTTTTCTTCCAACAACCTTTTGATGATCCTTATCAGGATTTTGTTGGAGAATTCTGCTAAACCATTTCCCTATGGATAATATGGGGTGGAGTGAATCAGTTTGATCCTAAACTGTTCACAGAACTTAGCTAATGGCTCAAGCCTGAAAGCGGCTGCATTATCAGTGACAATTTTACTTGGGCAGCCGAATCTCATGATGAGGTCCTCCAAGAATCCAATGATTACCTTGTGGGAAGCACTCCTGGTAGGGATAGCTTCAATCCACTTGGTAAATAAATCTGTAGCAGTCAGGATCCACCTATGTTTCCCACTGGAAGCAGGGTGAATTTCTCCAATGAAATCTAGGCCCCATTGCTGGAAAGGTCCTGAAACCACCACCGGGTTTAACGACAGAGATTTGAGTTGTTGCTTTCTTGCAAATTTTTTACATTTGATGCAGGCTCTGACCCTTTTGCAGATGTCAGTGAACACGGTAGGCCAGTAGTATCCAGCCCTGAGGATTTTATGGGCTGTGGCTTTCCAGAAATGGTGCCCTCCACACAGGCCACTATGAAATTCGACCACGATCATTTCGGCCTCTTGTGGACTCATGCATTTTAAAAGCACCCCCAGGGGGTCTTTCTAGTATAACACTTGATCGATCAGGCAATATCTAACTGCCTTGAGCTTCAGAGCTCTTGATTTTTTCCTTTGCAGGTCGTCTGGGGGCTGCAACTCCTGTAGAAAGTATATGATATCTTTATACCAAGGACATCGAGCTAATGAGGGCTCTCTTAGAGGGTCCATTTTAGACAGCCGACCCTTTGGAATTCCTGAGCATTCGTTTATGAAACTTATCCCCAGAGCTTGGTAGTTTGCTTCAGCCAACAACTTGGCTAAACCTTGACCTTTGATCAATTTGGTGGGCCTTATTTCCAGGTTGAATTCTAGGATTTTGGCTATCCATTTACTCCTTCTTCCGTCTATGTCAGGCTGAATAAGAATGTCTTTAACGACAGTCGAGGGGACATAGGAAATGATTTTTGACTGCAGGACGTAGGTTTTAAAAGATTTGAGAGCTTTCACTAGAGCATAGGCCTGCTTCTCCATAGTGTCATACCTGACTTCGACATCCCTCAATTCTTGGATGAAATAAGCAATAGGCTACTCTAGCCCAATGTCGTTTGTCTATAATAGAACAACAGCCACCATGTCAGGTGAGGAAAAGGAGAAAATAAGTAAATCCTTTGAGTAGTCAGGACTGATAAGCACAGAAGCTTCAGTCAGGGCCCTTTTGATTTGCTCAAAGGAATGTCGCGATTGAGGGGTCCACCTTACTTCATTTCCTTTCTTCAACATGGCTGTTATAAGCTTTACCTCCTCAGCAAAGTTAGGCACAAACCTCCTCAGAAAATTAATTTTACCAAGGAAAGATTGGATCTCCTTCTTGGACCTTGGGATCGATAAGGCTTGTATCACCTCAACTCAGCTGGGGTCTATTCTGACTCCTTCCGCTGATACTAGGTGACCTAGCAACTTTCCCTCTTGTATGGCGAATAGGGATTTCTTGGGGTTTAATGAAATGCCAAACTTTCTGCATTTCAAGAAAACCTTCCTGAGATGGCAGCGGTGTTCCTTATCAGATTTTGAAAACACTGTGATGTCATCCAGATAATCGACCATGAATTTATCCTTTTCCTCGATGAAAGCTATGTCCATGGCACGCTGGAACATTGCCCCTGCATTCATTAATCCAAACGACATCTTAGCATACATGAATGTGCTCCATGGAGTGGTGAATGTTGTCTTTTCCCTGTCTTCAGGCAGAACAAAGACCTGATTGTAGCCAGAGAAACCATCAATCATGGACATCCTGGAAGCTCCTGTCACCCTCTGCAGTATATGTTCCATCTTCGGCAAGGGGTAGTTATCCTTTCGTGAGCTCCTATTCAGGTTTCTGAAGTCTACACAGAGTCGGATCTCTCCATTCTTTTTCCTTACTAGCACCAAGTTGGCCACCCACTCTGAATATCTCAGCGGTACAATGATCTGAGCTTGAAGTAGCTTCTTCACTTCCCTCTCCATGATAGGCAGCAGCATAGGATTGATCTATCTCAGCTTCTGCCTAAACGGATTTGCATCTTCTTTTAATGGGATTTTATGCTTGATGACATAAATGTCATATGTTTTGAGGTCTTCGTATGTCCAGGAAAAAACATCCGCAAATTCCCTCAAAAGTCCAATGTATTCAGACCTCTGCTCCTTTGTTAGACTTCTTGACAATTTGACATACTTGGGCTCACTCTCGGTCCCAATGTTGCACTGAATAGTACCAGCTTCCTCCTTCGAGACTTCTCCTTTTAACAACACATCATTTCTATCAAAAAGCCTTTCCAAAGGAACCAGTCCTTTGGGAATATGGTTACTGTGCAACTGTACAATGTCACGCTCTGCAATCTTATTCAGAAAATTACCCCTATCGAGCTCTTCCTTTGAGGCGGCGTCTTGGTCGATGTGCATTTCTGAAAATTTCTCGACAGTCTCCAAGAACCTCTTGACCTTGAGATCATCCTCGAATACCTTCCAATGTTTGACATTGTTAGGTATGGAGGGCCTGTATTTTACCTCTACATCATATTTGAATTTGGGCGGCAAGGGTACTTTGAAATTGCTAGCCGATGTAGCCAAGGAATCTGCCAAGGTGTTCTCCTCTCTTGGGATGAAAGAAATATTAAATGCCGAGAAGAAATTGTCAATAAGGTCCCAAACCTCATTCCTGTAACTCCTGAGTCGAGGATGCTTAGCCTAATAAGCGTTCCTGATCTGCTGAACCACCAACTCTGCATCTCCAAAAACTTCTACTTTCTGAATTCCCATTTCCTTTGCGGCTCTTAATCCCAGGATGAGCGCTTCATACTCTTCCACATTGTTGGTAGCTTCAAATTCTAATTTGTATGACAGAGCTATGGTTTCCTGAGTAGGTGACACGAAAACCACCCCAGCTCCAGCGCCTTCCTTGGAAGAGGCTCCATCAAAGAACATTTTCCAGACGGGGGTGATAGGGGGAGGAAATTCATTGGAAATGGTGGGCTGATTTCTGAGTTTAAGAGGAGGTTCGGGAGCATTGGTGAGTTGTAGCACACTGGATCCTAAATCAGTGTCTAAGGAAAAAATGGGATGGTTGGTAGGGTTGGCCTCATCGCTGATTATATAGGCCAGTTGGGCTTCTTTGTATAATCTTCTATGCTCTCCTCCAAACACTGGGATAGTAGCATATGTGAGATCCATCTGCAAGGTTCCCCCCAGTATTTTTATCCAAGATCTTGATAACAACATACCGAACTTTTGGGGGACATCGACCACTACAATATCCATGACCACACTTTTCATGGGCAATTGAAACAAGGTCATGACTAGGTCTTTGATAACTCCTAGACACTGAACTTTCCTGGAGTCAAAGGAATAGAGGTCATGGTAGGCTCGGGTGACTTCTAACCCTAATTACTCCATAACAGTTTTGGGCATGAGGTTGTGAGAAGCCCCCAAATCCATCAAGCAATTGTGCAGTACCTTATCATGTATGTTGAAGGAAGTGTAGAAGGGAGGGGATGAGTCATTCCTGTCCTCTACCATAGGACCTAGGATAACTGCACACTTTTCATCTTGTAAATTGATGGAGTCTGTGGGAAGGAATGGGGTCTCGGGCTGCAGAAGTTCTGAGAAGCATTTCTTGAACCCTTCATGTTTAAGTAATTCAGTTAGAGGCACCGGGATCCTGATCTTTTGAATCTCATGCTCGAAATTAAAGGAGGATGCAAGCTTCAGAATTTCTCTTACTTCAGGAGCATGACTCTGGACTATGTGAGAGAGGGGTTGGTGTTTCTTACCTCTGTGACTGTTTTCCATTTCATTAGAAGGCTTCTCTGCTCCCCGCTCAGGAATATCAGGCGCTATTGTCCTCTTCTTAGACCTCAGATCATATCTGCCTTGGTTGCCACTAGCTTTGTCACCTTTGCTCAGTTCATTTAGCTGACTGTCCATGAGGGACTCCTCATATGCTGATTTGGTGAGATGAGGAAAAGGAGGAGTGTCTCCAAAGCAATGGATTTTAGGATCCAGCTCATCTGTTTCCCCTTCTTCTTCCTCAGCCACAAAATTGTTTTGAAAAGGGGCCTGAATTTTCTGGTCATCTCTGTCTCTTTGCATCATTGGGAGAGCAATATTTTTTGGCCTTTGAAAAACTCCTTTGTTTTTGGTTCTCTGAGGGCCCTTGTATGCTTGCCTCCTCTCTACCTTCATTCTTTCCATCTCTGCAGACAGAGACTTCACCATCTTGGTCAGTTCATCTACTTGAAGGTGGGGCACCGATGGGCCAGAAGTTAAGGCTTCGGATTTTCCCTTTCTCCTGCTTGCGTCAGCCTCGTTCCTCAATCTATCGGCTGCTAATACATTGGATTCCACTTCTATGGCTGCGTCTTTCATTTGAGATAAGGAGGCGGATCTTCTTTCTCTCAATAAAAGACAGAAATCGGGGCCAAATGCACTAGCATAGGACATCTTGGCCGAGGCTTCTGATGGCTTTATTTCATCAGGAATCTTATTGTACATCTTATTGAATATTTTGGAGAAGTCAGAGACAGACTCTCCTTCCATCTTCTTCAAAGACCTGAACTCAGTCATATAATACATGAAATCCTTCTTATCTCCCCACTGCCTCAGGAAAGCATTATCCAGAGCTTCAATTCCAGCAATAGATCCGAGAGCTAATCCTCTAAACCACTTCCTTACCTCACCATTCAGGCTCTAGACAAAAACCCTCATCTAGACATCTTCATCTCCAATGTTCAGGTTGTCTGCATAACTGTAGAAAGCAGCCAGGTGTTCTTCCGCAGTTATGTCCCCTTCCCCGGTGAACTTGGGCATATATTTCAAGTAATCTCCAGCAGGGAAAGGATTTGTGGGATGAGGTAAGATCAAGGGAGCATACCTAGCAGCAACTATGGCATCCATTCTATTCAGAGGGGGATTAGCACCAGCCATAGGAATATTAGGTGGAGGAGAAGGAGTTCGCAAAGGGGTTACTGAGAATGAATCTCGAAGTGGAGTGGGAAACAAGAGGGGATTTAAGGAGAAGGCTAACGAGCTCAAGTTAGCGGGTGCTCCTCTTTGCACAGGAGTGATTGAACTAGGCGTAGGGAAATCCTCTACGATCCTGGGTCTACGCTAGGGTACAACTTTAGGGGAGAGGGGAGTGACAAAGTCTTGTCCCTGTGGTCTCAGACCAGAAGAGGAAAACTCGGCAGGAACACTCCCAAAACTTAGGAAATGGGAAACTGCAGAAGCAGGCCTATCGGGAAATTGAGGAGGAGAAAAAGGAGTTCCCACAGAAGGATATGGTGAATTACCTGGTTCGGTGATGGATGCTTCTTCTTCATAGGCCTTTACCTTTCTTAGCACCGCCTCTGGATCTGTTTCAGGTGTAGCTAGAGGCAGCTGTGGATGAGACCGTGTGTGCCTGCCTCTGAAAGCCACAATTAATACGACAGGTTCGCCCGAGTGGGGTCGTCACAATGGAGTCGCCAGGTGCATATTAGCAATCTTGAAAGGCTACGATAATCCGATGCACCTTCGGATTCAGAGGCTCAATGTCGTTCTACCCAGGGAAAATTTTCAATTTCGTCCCCGGCAATGGCGCCAGAAATGTTAGCGCTAGAAGTCGCTCCTGGATTGCTTGCAGAAGCAGAGCCCAATGCCCATCAGTTTTTATGTCACAGTTTGATAGATGGGTGATCAAACGAGTAGAGACTCGAACAAGTATTGCTTCAAAATAGGAACTGTTTCTGATAACAAGGAACAAAGGAGGTCTTCACCCAACTTCAGTCAGAAAATTGATTTAAAGATGGGAAGGTGGAAGACTTGGGAGAAGAATGGACAAACTATCTCAGGCAATAGGCCTTTCGGTAGCTCGTAGAGGAAAAACTCTGAATACAAGATCCGCTTGGTTCAGGGCTTCAAGAAATTGAAGGGAAGACATGACTAGATCCTCCAATTCCAAGTCGTTCAGTGCTGTGAAGTTCACAGGGACTGTTTAGAACAACACAACTGTTACAGTGATCCAACATACATCATATTATAACAGTCACAACTCGACTGGATCCTCCAATTTCGAGCTGCTCTAATACAGTATATACAAAGACATGAAAGAAACTGACATTCATTAGGCAAGAAGTCTCAAGAGTCCAGAAGTAACCAGAAAACAATTCTTCATTAAAGTTTTTACAACTGGGTGTTTGCTCAACCATCCATATTTACAAAATCCAAAGACTGAGTCTATATACTCAGGAAAATTCACCTCACGGAGGTGTGCCCAGTCACCCAAGGCTTGGTGTCCCTTCAGTCAAACTCGTACATATATCTTTCTTTAAATGCCACCTTAACTACGCATGGCTTCTGAAAGGGGGGTAGCTGAGCCATTAAGTGCTCGGCTAGTGTGCACATACTTCTCTATCGAGTTGAGGACTTCGGCATGGATTCTTTGAGGAAATTGATACATGGGACCTCTGCGAGCAGGCGTCTTGCCAGACCCTCCATCCCTTACTTAATGAATGAAAGGAGGTCTCAACTACCTGCTCTTGCTGTCATTTACTCAGGTGAGAAATGGTATGGAGATCGGATCCGATAGCGCCGGGAGATCGCGACGATCCCCTTTGTAACTGAACTTGGTGCCTTGGCCTTCTTTACACAACTCTGCTCTTCCCCCAAGTGACCACGGATTGTGACCTCACGCCTATCCCCAAGGCGCTTTCGGCGTTCGTGACTACGAAGGGTCTGATCCTTGCTGATCGAAATCGCGATGAACGATATGTCGAGACGGCTTGATCTGGCACCACGCGTCCCTCTAGATCTGACGGCTCTTAACTGTCTTGACGATACCATGGGCCCGGGTCTAGGACTCTCCCGGCACCTCACACATCGGAATATAATGGAGCTACTCTTTGCGTTTTGGAGTCGCAAGGGGCGAAACGTCGAGATGGCTCAATCCGCTGCCAGGTGTCCCCTTTAGAGGGACGACTGAAAATGCTCAAGATGCTATGGGCCCCAGTTTCGACGCTTTTGGCACTGTCAGGGTTCGGGGTTTCACGATGTTCAAGGACATAAAACCTTCACCATACGAACTCCTGAATGCCGAAACACCGACGCGGCTAGGTCTCGTGCCACGCGTCCTTAGGATGAATGGATGAGGGGCATTCGATATTTGAAAGGAAGCCACCCTCGTTTACAGGCTCACTTGCAGTGACTTGGTGCTAGGACCGTGGGCTTGGCTCTGAAGGTGCTATCAGCATTTCGCCGATCGACGATTTCAACTGCAACGAATGGGAGGCTCTTTGATTCCCGAAACTCTGATCCCCGATATGCCGAGTGGAAGCCACTTGTCCCAATTGGATCGGACAACCCAGATTTGTCTTGAATCATTAGAGCTATCTCTGCATTAACCTTGGGGCAACTTGGCAGCCACTAAATCCTGAGATCCATTGATCAGTTTATAGGTGGATCTCAGCGACCGTCAACAAAACTTCGCCCATTTGCCCGAATTGTAACTGAAAAGGGGCTCCTCCATGTTGCGCTTGGGCGCTTCTCGGGCAGTCCTGCAGACCTGTGTACCTTCATGCCCTGATACCAAAATTGTTGCTAACACATATAGATCATGAAAATGAAAATGTCGAGAAAGTAAAAAATCCTAAGTTGAAAAGAAAAATTGGGTGCCAAGATATCATTCAACTCCCCAATAATCCAATCCCTAGAATATTAGTACCCCTTGAGAATATTTTTGATCAGAATGATGTGCCTTTGAAACGTGATAAGAAAGAGGAAGACCATACTGTTTTTCATTACAATTTAGGAGAAGAAAAATGCCCCAAAACTATAAATTTGTCCACATAGTTGACTGCATAACAGAGAAATGAATATGACAGCCTGATGAGAGAATTTTCAGACATTTTTGAATGGGAGTACAGTGATTTAAAGACCTATGACACTCAAGTGATTGAGCATACAATACCTCTGAAGAAAGAAGCCACTCCTTTTAAGCAAAAACTAATATCTATCAGTCCACTTCTTCTACCCATAATGGAAAAAGAAATCAAAAAATTATTTAATGCTCAAATTATTATTCCACTAAGATATTATGAGTGGGTCGCTAATCTAGTTCCTATTAGGAATAAGAATGGGGAGATTAGGTTGTGTGTTGACTTCAGGAACTTGAACAAGTGCTCTAAAAAAGACAACTACCCTTTGCCCAATATGGAGCATATCTTACAAAGAGTGTCTGGAGCTAGTGTCATGTCTTTTATTGATGGGTTTTCAGGCTATAACCAGACCTTAGTGCACCCAGATGACAGAGAAAAGACTGCCTTCACAACTCCTTGGGGTAATTTTATGTATGCCAAGATTCCCTTTGGGATTATGAATGTCGGGGCCACATTTCAAAGGGCCATGGACATTGCCTTTGTAGGTGAAAAGGATAAGTTTGTTCCGATATATTTGGATGATCTAACAATCTTTTCTCACAGTCATAAAGAGCGTTTGCAACATTTGAGGAAGACATTCTTGAAGTGTAGGAGGTATGGGATTTTTTTAAATCCAAAGAAGTCTCAGTTTGCATTAAAAGAAGGTAAGCTTCTGGGACACATAGTGTCTGCTAAAGGAGTAAAGATTGACCCTGCAAGAGTAGACACAATTAAGAAGATATCAATTCCAAGATCTAAGAAGGACATCCAATCATTTCTTAGTAAGATTAACTTCATTAGGAGATTTATTCCTAATTTTGTAGAGTTGATCAAACAAATCACTGACATGCTAAGGAAGGATTCAGAAGTTAAATGGCATGATGCAACAAGGGATTCTTTTGAAGCTATCAAGAAAGCTCTTATGCCAACTCCTACTTTGATCAACCCTGACTACTGTAAAGATTTTTACATTTTTTAATTTGCATCTAATGACACCATTGCAACAGTGTTACTTCAGAGAAATGATCAGGGGCATGAACAACAAATGGATTTCTTCAACAAGACATTAAGATATGCGGAGGTAAAGTATGACCCTATTGAAAAACAAGCCTATGCTTTGATCAAATCACTTAAGGCTTTTAGGATCTATATTTTGCATGCCAAAGTAATAGCTTATGTACCATCTAGTTTAGTCAGAGATGTACTCATTCAGCCAGATATAGATGGTAAAAGAGCCGAGTGGATTGCCAAACTCATTGAGTTTGACATTGACATTAAGCCAACTAAATTGATCAAGGGTCAGGGTTTGGAAAATCTTCTTGCTGAGGAGAATTGTGACGTGTTGGGAATTAATTTTATCAGCATAGATGCAGAGGATGCACAATCATAAATTTCTATTGAAAAGTACAATCATGATCAACCAGTTTCGACAAATTTGTCCTCTTGTGAGTGGTACATCAATATAATACAATTTTTGCAGACCCGTGCAACCCCTCCATAGATGAATCCTACATAGGTGAGAGCATTAAAACTCAAGGCGGTCAAGTTTTGTATTAATGAAAATATGCTTTATTAGAAAGACCCCTTTGGCATGTTGTTAAGATGTCTTGACAAAGAAGAATCAGTTCAGGTTATGCATCAATTTCATAGTAGAAATTTTGGTGGCCATCATTATAGGAAGACTACAACCCAAAAGATTTTGAGGGGTGGCTACTATTGGCAATGTTTATTTTATGATGTTTGTTCCTATGTTAGGACATGTGACAAGTATCAAAGGTTCACTGGAAAACAACAACTGATATCTCTTCCATTGAAACCCATTGTAGTCACTAGACCTTTCCAACAATGGGGGTTGGACTTTATTGGAGAGATACACCCATCATCAAGTGGTCAACATAAGTAGATCCTAGTGGGAATTGATTATTTTACAAAATGGATTGAGGGTATTCCCACCAGGAATGCCACTCATTTTGTTATCATGAATTTATTGAATGATCATATCTTTGCTAGATTTGGTTGCCCCAAAAGGCTTGTTACTGATAATGCAACTACTTTTAAAGCTGATATTTTGGTGAAATTATGTGAAGACATGGGTATTCAGCTTGTTCACTCAACTGCTTACTATCCTCAAGGAAATGGCCTTGCTGAATCATCAAACAAAAGCCTAGTGAGAATCATTATAAAATTGATTGAAGAAAATCAAAGGAGTTGGGATTCTAAATTAAAATTTGCACTTTGGGCTGATAGAGTGACAAATAATAAGTCCATTGGCACTTCTCCTTTCAATATGGTGTATGGAACTGAAGCCATTTTTCCTATCCAACTAGCATTACTCGTTGCAAAAAATTTTCAAGAAGAAGAAGGGGAACCAAATGATCTGGTTAGAAGGATCCTTCATCTAGTTGAAATTTAGTAGATAAGGGAGCAGTTACTTCAGAAGACAGAGCTACATCAGAAGAAGATGAAGGAGAGTTTTGATAAAAAATCTAAGGAAGATGTTTTTCAAACATGGGATCTTGTCTTAAAGTGGGATGCTTACAGACAGGATAAAGGCAAGCATGGTAAATTCGACACATTGTGGACTGGACCTTGCATCATCACTCAAGTGCCGTAGAACAACACTTTTCTCTTGTAGAATATGGAAGGTAATGAAGTATTTGGTGGCCCAGTCAATGGGCATTTTCTCAAAACCTATTTCTACTAAGGTTTTTTAAGCCTTCTTCATTGTAAATATATTTTCTTTTTAGTTTTAGTCTCATAATAACTCCATGCCCAATGGAACAACATTTTCACTTCTTTATAAGTTTGTAGGTGATAGGAAAGGTAACTGGTCTTGCGAGTCCTTGGAACCTCACAGGGAGGCTTACATCCCCAATTAGAGCCATATGTTATCTCCTAATAAACATATCTTTTTATCCTTGTCTTAGGTGATTTTTATAGTTTTAATCTCACGAGTCATTAAATAAAGTATGCCCTTCATGAGTCTAGTCAGCAATGTGAGTCATGTCACATAAGGTAAAAAATGACTAAGTGGTTGTCATGGTCATTTTCCTAGGTCATTATGGGTCAAAAGATAAGTCATTTATCTCCTATTTATGAGTCATGGGTCATATAAGTCATTTTTTGTCTTTTTTAAAGCCATCAGATGTCTCTCAAATCACGATTTGACCTTTATCTATCATTCCCCTTCATGATTGCGAGTTTGTAGTGCATCTCTGTACTTTTGTACTAGAGGCACTACTAACTCAACCTCTATTGTCAGCGCAAAGCATCATTTCAGTGTATGGTGCGCTACAAAATCGGAGGGAAAAGGCCCTATTTTGAAATTTGAATTTTGCACGAGGAAAGATATTAAAAGGAGGTGTGCCCAAGTTATTTTGACCATCATCAAAGCATTGTGGGTCTCTTCCACAATTGCATCTCTCCATCAAAGGGTTTCAAGGTTTGCATACCTTCAATAAGCTCTTCTTCATTGAGATCTTTTTCTCACCATTATTGTGCAGAAAGGACCCCATTCCCAGGGAAAGGTCAGGCTCCCTGATTAGATTCGAGCCTACAAACACTTCATTAATTGAGCAATATATTGATCATGTCGACTCCTTCAAATGATTGGGTTGCTGGAGGTTTTTCCAAAAACTGCAAGGATACCATCTAGAGGTATCAAGGAACTTTGTACATAACTACAAGGGTGGAAAAACAAAAATTGGTCCCCTAGAAATCCATGTGACAACATATATGATTGTTGAAGTAACAGATATCCCTAGGACAGGGGAACAATGGTTCAAAGCAAAGAAAATTGAAAAGGAAGACTGGTGCCAACATATGCTCAAACCTGAACATAGAGGAGCTGATCTAGTGAAGGGTGTCCCTAGGAAATGGCTGATAGAAGACTATGACAAGATGCTATTCATCATTTAGAGGTTTTTCACATGTGAAGGAAGATACAACTAGGTTTTGCAGTACCATTTCAAGCTCCTTCTCCATTTCACTGGTAAGAAATAGATAGACTTATTCTTTTTCCTCTTCAAGAGCTTGCAAAGGATGATTTCATATGCACAAAGAAAACCCAATAAGCTTCAGAAGTCTATCTTCCACCATGCTCTAATTAAACTTATAGTTCTTGAATAGTTGAAAAAGGAAGGGAAGGATTGGCCTACCTTCTTGTTTGTATCAAACTACCACATTGATTTGCCTCCTTCTCCTCCTAAACACAAAGCCTCTAAGAAGAAGATTGCAACACCTCCTATTGAATACTCTGTCCCATCATCTGAGAGACCACCTCCTATTTGTAAGTTTTAAACCTGTGAAGTAAAGCAATGCATATAGATTCTTAAGCAAAACATAATTTAATCAATGGCTCATACACAAAGTACATAGAGATTTTATACCGAAAACCCTCAACTGAGAAAACCTTTCTTATATTCATTATATCAAATTTCACTATTCACTATACAATATATACAATGTTTTTAGGTATTTCAAATATACCAAAACCCTAATCCCAAAAACTGGGATTATTTTTAGTAAACCGCTAAAAATAGCAAAATCCGCTAAAAATAGCAAAAAACACCCCAAATAAAATTTCAGGGTGCTGCCCCGAACGCTGCGCGTAACTAGGCGGGGGCATACTTGCCCCCCCTGGGACCCCCCTAGGAAAGCGCCCGATGCACACAACACAAACAAGGCGCTAGTGCAAGGGATCATCATATGCAATTGTCATATCTGACGCGCCCACACACACACATGCAAAGAATATAACACATACCCAACACTATTGACCCTTCTTCTCCCTCATTTGAAGTAGCACTGGATTTTGCCCCTTTTGATCTTTCACCCGAAATGGCTCAACCTTTTGGTTCTACTATCCCCCATGCATCTGGAAAACATCAACCTTCTCAAAACCTTATTCCTTCAAAACCCTCACTTTCCTAAGTCTATAGAAGAAATAAGAGAAAAGAAAAGGCCCAAGAAACTATTATTGAAGAACAAGCAGAACCTCTTGTAGAGCTCCCTCAGATGGAAATTGAAGACAATCCCCCAATTATCCAAGATGAAATTGACACACTAGTTCTTAGAAGGTCCTCAAGGAGGAAAGTTTATTTAGCAGAGGAGTCTATTCCAATCAGTGATATGGTAAAGCCTAGTGCTAAGTTGTCAAAATTTAAATCTTCCCCTCTTGAAAAAGGAAGCATTGGAAGCCATAGTCTAGTTGAGAGAATCTCCACCAAAGCTAGCTTCAGAAGTAGAGCAGGGTTGTAGAGAGGATTGGGCTCAATTGTTCAAGGAGGTAGACAATCAGCTTAAAGAGGTCCAAGAAAAGAAGCAGAAGTTACATCAAGAAAATATCACACTTGGTAGGCAACTGTCAAGCCAAATAAATTAATTGGCAGAGGAATGAAATCATCTGAAGAAGAACATCAGAATAAAGAGGGTTTAGAAGAAGCAGTTGGTCAATATATACAAACAAAACCTCATTCTAAGAGGAGAGAATAGAAGGCTAACATAGCACTTATACTTGGCCAAAAATATGCTTAGTAAGAAGAATTTGGCTATCTTCTTGAAGGAGATTACCACTTCTAGTTCTCCCAAGCTTGATGATTAATTCAAAGTGTTTTAAAATTTTGTGTGATTGATCATAAATGATGAATTCATTTTTTTATGTTATCTTAAGGGGATATGTATGGTATAGATATTGAGATGAAGCCTGAGTAGTCTCAATATGATTAATAATCGACATTAATATGTTTTTTTGTCAAGAAAAGTCTTCATTTACAAAAACATTTTGTCACAAATTTTGAAGTTTTTAGGGCTGCATAGGTTATATCATGAATCATCAGGCCTAAATCAACTCCTTGCAGCACCTATCTCACTCTTCAAAGAAACTGTTCACTCACTATGTTCTAAAACAGTCTCCTACAACCAGTTGGTAGTGCAAAGCAGGTTTCAATAGTGTATTGCACTACAAACTCGTCAAAGTTCTATGTGTGAAAGATTCCGTCAAAGTTCGACCTGATTTTTAACAGTCAAAGATTGGGTTAATGCTCTAGCTGTTAGAGGTCAATGATGATGGTCTCCTACACCCATTAGGAAGCTTAGGTGGAGCTAAAGTCTTGGGATTAGGATGGGATATCTATCCCTTGAAAATATGATCTGAAATTCTATCTTTTGTAATCTTGTAGATTTATTTTAAACAAGTGTCATTGAGATCCATCCTTTGAGGATCTGACAACTATATTGTAAGAACTATTTAAGCCCATAGAGGCATCACTATTCAGGGTTCGAACTTGAATTCTCATATGTACTCTTTTTGATCCATACCTTGTTGAATATATCATGGAATGATAAGTTTCTTTCATTGGATATTGTTCAAACTTTCTTCTTACCTTTCATTTCTGTACTTGTGAGCTTGAGCTATTGTTCATTTCAATGTTTATTCTGTGAATGAAAATTGCCTTATTATATATGCATAAATAAACATAGAGACATAAGTCATTTGTTATTTATACTTGACCTGTCACATACATTATTGATGAATGTGGTATTGTTGATATAATTAGTTTCTTTCATTCATCTCAGTTAACAACTTTCTGAGCAATACCCTTTTGGTGGCCTTGTTTTGTCCCAATTTATCCAAATCTTTATTGAATTGAAGATTGAGTGTGTGAGCTATTCACTTTGATCCATTTTCTACATACATCTTTAAGCATTCTGATAAAGTTACGAGGCTCTCTTGATCTATAACCTGAAGAGACACCTGGAGTGATAACAATTCCAAGGGCAGGAACATATAGGTGACCAAATTTTGATCAAGAAGTGCAAATCCTCTTTGGGTTGTTTTGTTTGTGTTCTATTGGAACTGTACCTTCTTCATGCATGTTATTAATGGCATACTAACTCAACAGAATCTCAAAATAAATTTCAAGTAAAAGCTTCCCAAACTATAAAAGCTTCTTACCTCAAAAGTGATTTTTGAAATTGGCCACTCCACTATGGCTCTTACCTTCTCTTGAATGCCTACAACATGCACATGCACCAACATTGGACTATCTCCAATTTTTAGCTCTTACTATTATTTTATTAGTTCTACACGTAGCCTTTTCCGTAATTAGATAATGTTTTATTTTATGTATTTTTTTCACTTTTCAAAAATTTACAAAAGCACATGGGTTAGGGAGTATTGTCAAATTTAGGTAGGGTATAGTTTGCTAGAAAACTCTCATCTTAGGTGCTCTATCCTTGAAAATTACCACAATAAGGGTGCACTATTCTAGGCAAGGTTAGGGATTGAAATGATCAACCTAAGCGCCTTAATTTGACTGCCTACATGCATTGTTCATATTATTTTCTCCTATTCTATAAAAGGGAGATAAGGACACAATATGTCTCAGAGATGTTTATGAACGAGTTCCATGTAATTTTTTATTTTGGAGTTAATAGACAAAGTGTGATTAGTTTGTTGCAATTCTTAGCTACTTGTTCAATTTTTCAATTATCCACGTGTTTGTAGATCTAGCACTCTTAATTGCAATTTTAAGAGGTTTTCAGTTTCAAGCTACCTAGACTTTGTAGGAGTGCAGGCTTGCTTACCATGTTCTAAAATTTAACATGGTATCTGTTATCACCCCATAATTTATGGGAATCATCTTATGACTTGTATATTATCTATATCTGGTGATTTGGTTGACAAATGATATTGCATTCTTCAAATAATTTGTAAAGAGAAAAGAAAAAAAAAAAAGAAAAAGGAAAAAGAAAAGAGGGCTAAAAAGAATTGAAACAAAGGCCCCATGCAATAATAGCAACTTGGTCATACCTTTCAAGCATGACCAAGTTCTTTTAAATTTTCAATGTTGATAGGTTAGTGAATGCATCTGATCAGACCATCTAATCCTGATCATATAGCCCCTAGAAAGAATAAAATCTTGACCCAACTGTTTAATCTGGGTCAATTGCCTTGTGACAGTAGGTTAAGACGTAGATTAATTGCCTTGCCTCCCTTGCCAAAATGAAGCCATATTGATAAAGATGTTACCCCATGACTCCAATGCCTAAATGTAATTGAATTGATGTCCTCTTGGTGGTGTATATGAGAAATATCGAAAGAAAACCCATATGAATGCCCTTATCCTAAGTTTTTCCTACATATGACTTTTTCCGCCCCCT
>JASDQU010033451.1:0-15990 GCA_032191745.1 Picea mariana | reverse complement strand
GGTCCAAAGCATGTGAATGGGAGATGTCCTCAAGACTTTTGTTGATTAATGACAATTTGGATGGCTGTTGCATGATGCGTTGTTAACATAAAAAACTAGTAATTGCATACATAGAAAATGCGAACATGGCAGATATTGCAATCAACGATTAAACATTGTAGATTTCTTGAGCAACCCAATACGATGACGCGTGTTCGAGATGAACAATCAGAAGGGACAAGATAACTCTCCGTACATGTTGGTTTAATGCGTAATAATGGGAGATTTCCTCGAGCGTTTCACCCATTAATGACAATGTTGACGGTTCCTGCATGGTCACCTGTTAGCATGAAAGGTTTCTAATTGCATTGTAAGAAAGTACAGAGTTCGCGGGCACGGGAAAAAAAAAACTACAAAATAGGGTTGCAAGGTACAACCGTTGAAGGTGAGGGTGCAAGGGTCAAATTGTATGTGTTGGAACTTTTTTAGTGCAATGCGTGTAACAACGAAGAGGGTATGGTAGGACAACTAGAAGGACAAGAATTTAGTGGGTATGGAAGGCAGCGAGAGATACATTGAAACATTTGTGAGCCATGGTAGAGTGAAGAGCGGACGATGTCAGAATGCAGTAGTCAATTTGTATATTGTGCAGGGTGCGATGCCACCTGTTTCATATCTTTGTGTTCAGTTGTCACTACTAAGAGATAATTTAGTATTGAAAATAATTTTATAGATACTGGTAGATACTTCATAGGTATTAGCATCCATAAACAATGGCAATCTCCACCCCGCCAACCCTGCATTCCGTGTGTCAATTTGTATATCGCGGAACTAGAAGCGTTGTTAGGAGGACATTGAACAATATAAGTGCAATGTTGATTCAACTAGTCTGTAGGCCCGCTTGTCAATTTCTATATCGCGGAATTCTGGGTGCTATTTTTAAGACACGCAATAATGGAGGCTCAATTTTGAGCCCACCTGCCCGAGAACCCGCGATCGAAAATGTCGCTAGGTATGGAATGCAGAATCCGTACATGCTCTATAAGATATCATGTCCATAATTTATAGTCCCATAATATGTAGGAAGAAAAAAAGGGAAAAAGGATGAAGCAGTTAACAGTGGAATTGTAGATCACATAAATTTTGAGTGGAAGATGTATATAACGGAACAAAAAGGAACAGAGTTCAATTGCGCCAACTCGGCAAGCGCAGGTATAAAATTCACTAAGTATGAAAAGGAACAGCGAGCATTCCAATTCGCCATGCAAGGATATACATGGAGATGAAATTGGGGCCAACCCAACAACCGTGGACATAAATTGGCAAATTCTGGAAAGAAACATCGGTCGGTCGGATTCGTCATGTGATTATATAGATGGAGATAAAGATATGCCAACCCGCTAACACTGGGGTTGCACATTTCATGAACCCGGAAACAAGAGGATCCAAAACAGGTTGCGAAGGTGTCTGCAGAGACGCGAGGCCCCGACGTTCTAATTGTATCGCTCTGAACATTTGAATGCATAATTTGTTACACGGAAGAGAGAACGATGTCGGAATCCGGTAGTCAATTTGTATTCGGTAGTCTAGTTATATACTTAATCACGTTTTTATGATTGTGGGTTCCAACATTGGTGTGTTGACATATCTTCATCTCCATCTATATCCTCGCATGGTGAATTGGACCGCCCGCTATTCCTTTTCATACTTAGTGAATTTTATGCCCGCGGTTGTCGAGTTGTCACAATTAAACTCTTCTGCTTCTTGTTCCGTCATCTACATGTACCACTCAAAATTTCTGTGATCTACAATTCCACTGCGAACTTCTCCGTCCTTTTTCCCTTATTTTCTTCCCGTGTATTATGGGACTATAAAATATGGACATGATATTTTATAGAGCATGTACGGATTCCACATTCCATATGTAGTGACATTTTGGATTGCGGGTTCTCGGGCGGGCGGGCTCAAAATTGGGTCTCCATTGTTCTGTGCCCTACAAATAGCACCCCAAATTCCACGATATACAAATTCACAAGCGGACCTGCGGACTGGTGGACTCAACATTGCACTTCTATTGTTCCGTGTCCTCCAAACAATGCTCCTAGTTTCGCGATATAGAAATTGACACACGGAATGCAGGGCTGGCGAGGTGGAGATTTCCATTGTTTACAAATGCTAGTCCATATGAAGTATCTAACAATATCTAAAAAATTATTTTGAATACTAAATTAGCTCTTAGTAGTGACAACTGGACACAGAGGTACGAAACAGTTGGGATTGGACAAATTTTGAGTGGAAGATGTATATAACTGAACAAAAAGGAACATAATTCAATTGTGCCAACTTGGCAACTGCGGGCATAAAATTCACTAAGTATGAAAAGGAATAGCGGGCGGTCCAATTCACCATGTGAGGTTATAGATGGAGATGAAATTGGTGCCAACCCGACAACCGTGGACATAAAATTGGCCAAGTATGGAAAGCAACAGTGGTCGGTCGGATTCGTCGTGTGATTATATAGATGGAGATAAAGATATGTGAACCCGCCAACACTGGGGTTGCACATTTTGTTAAACCGATAACAGGAGGATCCAAAACAGGCTGCGAAGGTGTCTGCAGAAGACGCGAGGCCCTGACGTTCTAATTGTATCGCTTTGAACATTTGAATGCATAATCCGTAACACGAAAGAGCTGACGATGTCGGAATCCGGTAGTCAATTTGTATATCGTGACATTTTGGATCGCGGGTTCTCGGGCGGGCGGGCTCAAAATTGGGCCTCCATTGTTCCTTCCCCTACAAATAACACCCAAAATTCTGCGATATACAAATTGACAAGCAGACTTGCAGACTGGCGGAGCGTGGAATCCCAACTGTTTCGTACCTTTGTGTCCAGTTGTCATTACTAAGAGATAATTTAGTATTCAAAATAATTTTTTAGATACTATTAGATACTTCATAGGGATTAGCATCCATAAACAATGACAATCTCCACCCCGCCAGCCCTGCATTCCATGTGTCAATTTCTATATCGCGAAACTGGGAATGCTGTTTGGAGGAAACAAAACAATAGAAGTGAAATGTTGAGTCCGCCAGTCCACAGGTCCGCTTGTCAATTTGTATATCGCAGAATTCTGGGTGTTATTTGTCGGGTACAGAACAATGGAGACCCAATTTTGAGCCCGCCCGCCCGAGAAACCGTGATCCAAAATGTCGCTAGGTATGGAATGCAGAATCTGTAGATGCTCTATAAAATATCATGTCCATATTTTATAGTCCCATAATACATGGGAATAAAATAAGGGAAAAAGGACAGAGAAGTTCACAGTGGAATTGTAGATCACATAAATTTTGAGTGGTAGATGTAGATGACGGAACAAGAAGTAGCAGAGTTGAATTGCGCCAACTCGACAAGCGCGGGCATAAAATTAACTAAGTATGAAAAGGAACAATGGGTGGTCCAATTCACCATGTGAGGATATAGATGGAGATGAAGATATGTCAACATGCCAACGTTGGAACCCGCGATCATAGAAACACGACTAAGTATATAACTAGAAATCGATAACACATGGGAAGAAGACAAGGGAAAAGTATCTCGCCGAAGAACATTGAGTCTTTAATTATTAATGAAAATGCTTTCGAACCCCTGTTGAGTTCTCACCAGTTAAGGCATAAATTGCAGATCACGGAAGTATATTTCTTGCCACTTTGTCCACTTGTCACTAGTAAGAGCATTGTTCATGTATATTAGGAAGGACACGAAGTTGCTGGGGATGGAAAGCAATAATATATACTTTGAATGAAGTTAATGTATACGAGGAACCCACGGTGGAATTGAAGATCACAGATGTTTTGAGTGCAAGATGTATATACCAGAACGATAAGCAACTGGGTTTACAAGTGTCGACCCCGCAACGACGACCATAAAATTGGCTATGGAAAGGAACAATGGCCGGTCCAATCCGTTGTGTGAGGATATAGATGGAGATGAAGACATGCCATCTTGCCAACTCTGGAACCAGATACCATAGAAAGGGCACTAAGTATATATCCAAAAATCAATAACGAGTGGGAAGAAGAAAAGGCCAGTTCGTATGCGTCGATCCAACAACCGCGGCCATAAAATTGCCTAGGTATGGAAAGGTACAGTGATCGGTCGGATTCGTCATGTGAAGATACAGATGGAGATGAAGATATGTCAACGCGCAAACCTTGCAACCGCCCATCATAGAAAGACGACTAAGTATAAAACCAGAAAGCCATAATGGACGGGAAAAGCAAAAGGGGAAAAGAGATAAGTATCTGACAATCAAAAAAACCTTTTTTTTTTAATTAATCACAAAGTTTTCGAACCCCTGCCGGGTTCTCACTAGTAAAATAATTAAGTGCAGATCACTGAAGTTCTTTGGCTGCAAGATGTATATGACGGAGCATGGGACATAGGTGTTGGGTACCGTGAACCCGGGGCCCGGTGCCCAGATAACTGGCTAAGTATTGGCCATGACAAAGGTTTGATATCTATTTCAATAGTATTCATACTAGTATGTATAAATGGAGAAAGTTTTCATATTTATCTGAATAGTACTCATACTAATATATATTAATGGATTGTTTTTGTTTCAAATGCAAATGATCTCCCAATTTGCAAGATGCTCTTCGGTTCACAAATTTCGTTGGAAACACAAAAATTTTGACTGCAAGATGTACATAGCGCAACAAGAAACATGAATTTGCATTGTGGTCTCAGCGATATAAACTCCTTATCATCTATTCATCTTGTATTGCTTGCAATGACATGAGAAAACGACGACTCTCCATAAACATCAATATCTAAATTAAATTAAATGCAAGCAATATTTGGTGTGACTTAAGTAATTAAAGCATAAATTGCAGACTGCGAAATTTCTTTGGCTGCAAGATGTATATGACGGAACAGGGAACATAGTTGTTTAATACCGCAAACCCAAACATAATTGCCTAAGTTTTTTGTATTTATTCCAATAGTATTGATATTAGTATATATGCACGGATATTATCAAATAGAAGAAGCTGCAATATATCCAACATACTGAACAGGAACGTTGCGTCAACATTTGAGTTGCTTATGAAAAATTATTCTTAAATGTAAAATGTAAAGAAAGAATAGACAAGTCTTTATTTAGATTGAAGTAGTGGGCAGCAGAAAGTAAAGCTTCTCGTTCCTTTAACGACGCAGGGGAAGAAGGTACAAAATACAATTAAAACAAATACCAGAAATTGGAAAATACTGAAATATGTACATTGATGAAGCTTCTTAATAGTTTTCTTGACGTTCAAACTCTTTATTCGTAAAAAACGTGTTGAATATCAATTTTGGGTTTTGTACTTAATCGGTGCTGCCAACTACATCTATTCTAGTTTTTTGAATACGTTGTCTCTTCCAGATATGGCCTGCTTTCAATGGCTGCTTATTCATCATTCCATTCTTTGTCAAGTATTAATTTCCCTCTACCGTCGAAAAGTTGGGGTTTAAGGTGCTTTCCTTCCAATGTTCCTGACCCTTGACATCTGAGACAACTTAGAAATGTGATTTAGGCCAATTTCAAAGTGGACGGAGTCGTTTTATGTCACAACAGTTATGGCAGGGGAAAAAATTCAAGTACGTAGTGACTGGTATTCTCCCTGTATTCGATCATCTGTTTGGTTGAAAATCCTGCTTGAGGATTTGTATGTTGAACTTCTTTGCTTTATTACAGTAAATTGGAAGAAACGTTCAAATCAGATGAAAAATGAAAATTTGTCGAGGTACATAACTTCTTTGGGCAACAGAGGCGTGGCAAGTGCATCAAATGCTGCAGAACGCACCAACACAGGTCTGACAAGTGTATCAAATATTGCAGATGGCATTAGAATATATCTTTCCTCATAGAGGTGGAGGTGACGCAAAATATGTGGAGTCTGCAACTACATCCAGAGGAAACTGAACAAACTTTGACAAAGAACATGGCTTTCTGTCAAGTCGGTTACCAGACCCACATGTAGCGCATCAAACTTTGAAATAGAAACTTTTGTAGTGATAATATGTCGTTTTATCCACCCATACAGTTTATGTTACCCGCCTATGGTTACATTCACAAATGGAGGAATATTTCTTGTCATTTACGAACATGACAGACCATTTTGCAAGCCACTGTAAATGCACCGCCCTCGAGGAAAACAAATTCTTCTGGGATCTGTACAATTCGATACACTTGCCAAATCTGTGTTGTTGGAAGAAGATATATACTCAAACGAAGAACTATTTTGCACGTGACCTCAAATTCCATTACAATTCCCAGCAAGAAAATAAAGAAGTTCAACAAAAAAATCTCCTGGCAGCCTTTTCAACCAACGAAAGCATCGAACACAGAGAGAACACCAACCAGAACATACTTGTTATTTTTTTTTTTCGTTCTCTCTGAGTTTCTCTTATATAACAGAGTTTTTTTTACTCAAAGATCACGTCACATAAAACTAGTCTCTCTTCTTTCATATGCCCCTCAATCGCATCTCGAAATTGTCTTACATGTCCATAACCAGGAGCATTAGAACAAAGGCACCCTAAAGCGCAACTCTTTGATGATAGAGAGAAATGTCAATAAGTATTTAAAAGAAACGCTGGATGATCTTCCGTAGATTTTGTGTTGATTCGTTTTAATGACAGATGTTTTTGATATTTTCGTTTATTAATGCCAATCTTTTCGAATATGTATTTTGAATAGTGACTAGCAGCACATATTAAAATTTCCATATCCGAGCAGATTCTCAAATTTGACATCTAAGATATGCACAATATTAAAGAGGGACGTGACGTTAAGGCCTCTGTGGGTGACATGTTCGTGAACTATGTTGAAGCTTTTAAGAAAACTAAAACTGCACAAGCAAAAATAAAAATAAAAAAATTATTTTCGCAAATTCAAAATGAAGGCAAAAAGAAATTACCAAATCCCATAATATTTGCCCGCCTATTCATTTTAATGGGAGATGTACTCGAGATTTCCAGTTATTGAAGCCCATATTTTCAAACCTGTATGGTCGGTTCTGACTTTTGAAAGCATATTTAATGTGTATTGGGAAGTGATGAAGGTAGCGGGGATGGATCCCTATGTAACAGACGATACTACTATTTTTTTGTCTTTTTCTCCACGAGCGTATGTAAATCATACGTAAAGAAAAGTAATTCGAGAATACTAATTTTTTTGGACATGAGCCCTTGAAATTCAAATAGTCTGCAAGTCTGATTATCAATTTGTATATCGCGGAACTCTCCATGCTATTTCTAAGACACAGAACAACAGAAGCCGAATTTAGATCCCGCCACCCCGAGAACCCACGATCCAAAAAATGCTTACTATTTTTTTTTTTTGTCCACCAACATATGTAAAACGTACGTAAACTAAACTATTTCGAGAATGCTAATTTTTTTGGACACGAGGCCCTTAAAATTCAAATAGTCCGCAAGGCCGATTGTCAATTTGTATATCGTGGAACTCTCCGATTGTCAATTTTCAGCCGGCTACCCCGAGAACTCGCGATGCAAAAACTGGCAAAGTATGGGATGAGGGCTTCGTGCATGCTTTATATATCTACTTTATAAAATCACATATTTCTTATGTTTAATTTATGTTGTCTAGGAAACCTATAATTTCATAAATTTCAATGTCTTTTGTCCAGGAGCCCTTATTTTAAAGAAAACTAATTCAGGAATGCTAATGTATACACCGAACACGACCTTGCAGAACTCTTCGTGCTATTTGCAGGGCACAGAACAACAGAAGCCTAATTTTCAGCCCGCCATGCCGAGAACCCGCGATCATTAACTTATGTTGTCTAGGAAACCTATAATTTCATAAATTGTAGTCTCTTCTGTCTAGGAGCCCTTCTTTTAAAGAAAACTAATTCGGGAAAGCTAATGTATACACCGAACACGACCTGTCATAGTTCGATAGAACCTATCCGCGAAGTCGCGCCCATAAAACTGGCTAAGTATGCAAATGAACGACAGTCGGTTGGAATGACCACAAAAACGCGAGAAACTATAGAGTCAGAAATGCAGTTTACAAGAGGAAAATAAAAGGGAGAGAACAACTATATCTCCCACACAGAAAAATTCACTCTCATAACTATGAAACCATAGCAACACAGAATCCATGGAAAAAGCATCGACAGCTATGAAATATACTTTGAGGCCGACAAACTCTGCTTCAACGCATAAGAGATGCAATTTACATTGCCTGCAATTTTTCACTATGTTATTTTATCTTCATAGTATTCTATGCAAACTCCACTGCACAAAAATGTAACCAGAGATCCAACTGCAGATGCAGCATCCCAACATTGCAAACCCTGGGCAAAGAAGAACAAGCAGCAAATAAGAACCCAAGTGCAGGCGCAGGAGCAAAACCCTGCAAATAAGGCCTACCTACAGGCGCAGGACCAGAACCCTTCAAAGTCGAATCAAGTAACAACAAACAACATACAATGAAGAAAGAAGCAAGCAATAACCACTCCCCTAGGAAAACGTGCAAAATACAACAACACGAACATGCAAGCAAGAACAACAACAACATGCATATACGAAATCAGTGCCATGCAAAAAACAAGCATGGACCAGTGAACCAAAAATTCCATGAAGTAATGTCTTCTAACAAGCCTTTTAAGTAACCATTCAACACTACCAAACCTGTTAGGTAAACATTTAAGTCTGTCAGAAATGCTCTGTAAACATTTAAGAAAAAAATTCAATGTGGCAGGTCTCTGACGTATCCCAAAAAAAATATTATATTTTTTGTAACAATAGTTCGAACACTAGAGAATGTATTGGAAGGCCAAACTTTCGATATGCAACCATATCAAACATTGCCATAAATTTAACTAGCATAAAATGCTAAACCAAACATTCGAATTAATGCTAGCATTAATCCACTTTCGAGGAATGCATAAGAAAATATATGATTCAAAAATAGCATATACGATCAAATACTTTGGATATGCCAACATATATAACATTGGGAATAGCGAAGCTGACAATAAGACTTCCAATCCCTTGTCCAATCAGATCATGACAAATATGGTACTTTTTTTAATATAAAAAACAATGTTTTCAGTTCCCTGGTTCCAACAATAGATAATCTGGATAATTTTCTGGTCAAAGGACAAACTGATATGAATTCAACGATTTATCGATCGCTATAGTCCCTCTATGCCTACGACAGGGACTAATAACACATTTTATAAATTGAGCTAGATACTAAAGTAAAATTTTGCAACATTCAATTTTTTCACAAGGAATATTGAAAAGCTTTTGGGAATACAGATTAAAAAAAAAAAACATCTAAAAGTAATCTTACTTTGCAATACATAAAAAAGTTATGATTTAATGAAACATATGATTATTACATTCATTAACTTCTCCAACATAAGTGGGTTAGGAATCTTGAGCTTCTATCTTCATGTCTTCACATATTTGGTGCACTATGTCTTATTCTTTGAATTCCCCCAAAACAAAACCCATTGTAGAACCCATGACAGTCTAATATTTGATGAAACAATTTGAGAGGTCTTTGTCTAAAGGGAAACCAATTGTTTTAACATTTGACACTTTGTTTCCAATCCCTAAATTTGCTTGCCTTGTTGTAAAATTAGTTCCATTATTAAAGCAGATTCCTTGTTGTGAGCTTCATCCTAGGTATGCAGTTTAGAAGTAATAGAAAACAAGGAAGTTCTATTATTAGAGATGAGATTCACATGTCTCCTCTTTAGTATCCTCTGAATTTCAAAAATATCTCTGCGAGCCATGCTCCCTTGATAGGGAAAATTCCTAGAATTATCCATCAAGTTCAAACACCATGAATTTTCCCCCATAATCCTATCCCTATAGGATATCGAAACAATACGAGAGAAAGACATTGCCAAACATTCCAAAAACTAGGGCACACTGACTATCATATCCTCCAAAACTCAAAAAGGGTTTGAGAGCACTAAACCTAGAAATGCTTTCATAAGCCTAAGCCACTCGAAAACAAAAAATTCTAGACCGAAAGCAAAACCACAAGACACCTCTAAATCAACGAAATTGTTGGATAATCCAGAAGGGAAAGAGCCATAGAAACTAAAACTTGCTAAGAAACAAGAAGACAAAGTGGGGAAAGAGATTTTTGAAAGAGACAAACCCCATAACTCTTCCAAGCAAGCCATACTTCAATAACTAAACCCTAGCATCGAGTCTCCCATTATCCAACTACAATATGTATATTTCCTTCACACACTTCAAAATCTAGGCTTGAAGTTATGAAGATTAAGTGAATTGGTACCTTGTTTATGCATTCCATTGAGGATCGATCATGCAAATTAATTTCATGTTGTCTCGAGATTTAATGTATGGCTATTATACAAGAAGTTATAATGTCCATGAATGAGATTTGATGCATGGCTATCATGCAAAGAGTTACAAAGATCACATATATTCTTAAGGATCTAGTATCAACCCCCTTTTACATCTACGGACTCCTTTTGTTAGACAAGACGCTAAATTTTCCAATTGGTTTGCTTGCTTATTGTTTACACTTAAAACTTGAAAGAATTCCAAGGATTCAAATCTTCTGATCACTTTTTGGATTCTTTTTATGATTCTAGCCAATTTCTCATATTTTGATGTAGATGACTTATGCATAAGATTTATGATTATAGTCGAGTCTCCTAAAATTAAAATGTTTTTGCTTCGTACAAAGTCAAATTGTTTTATTCCTTAGAGAAAAACAAACACCTTTATCTAGTTATTTGTTGTAGATCCTAACCCCATTCAAAAGTTGCTTCTTGTTTTCCATCAAGATCATAAATGATCCTTGCTCCTATCATTCCTCACATAATATTAAATAGATATAAATGAAACATTATTCTCTCTCTTCTCTCTCATATATATATATATATATATATAATCACATTATAAAATATGAAATAAATAAACTTAACTCTTATTAGCTATGATCGTATTATAGTTGTGTTGTCTCTGAGTTAGAATCAAGAATATCATTATCTCTATGCTATGTTCACTTAGGAATTTAATCCAAACCTTTATTTTATTAATCCAACTACTTAACTACATCTATAGAAACATACACTGTGAGTGTTTGTAACTAATAACTTGGTTATGTCATCACTATACTTAAGTAATGTTCATTTTGTGGATATCTACATAATTAATTATATTTTCAATTTTTTTTTTCTTTTCTATCAAACACAATGATACAATCTATAAACAATTTTCTCAATATAAAAATTATAATATTACATACATATAAAATAGTTATTATTATTATTATTATTTTCTTTTTCTAATACAATGATACAATCTATAAATAATTTTCTCAATATACAAAATTATAATATTACATACATATAAAATAATAATAATAATAATTATTTTCTTTTTCTAATATCAAATTCTTCCTTGTTCCTACTCTTGTAAATAATAAGCATGGTTTATAAGTCTCAATCCCCACTCACATTAAAACACATAACCAAATTTTAGAACTTGTCAACTTCCTCTTAAGGTTAGCCTCATGGTAACTTGCAAGCCATCATTGCCTCTCTTGCAACAATGCATCCTCTATTTTTAGAATGATATAGTTGGTTGCCCCAATTGATGTTAGTTGGGTTCACATGAATAGTGTTCCTCAACATCAATATAGAGTATTACTTATGTCTAGGTCTTAACCTAGAATCAAGTTTAATAGTGGCCTCCCACCTACCGTACTCAGTGTATGACGATTTCTAAGTCGTATGTTGTACGTTATTTTTCATGTTATCGATTTTCTATCAAGTTTGATCAACTCTACATTTAATGTTTAGAAATATTCAATTATCTTTAACTAATTACACTGAATTGAAAACTATATTAATTAATAATTCATTTTTATTGTTTTTAAGTAAAAAAGGATAGAACCTGTTATATTATCAGTATCAAGTTACAGTGATTGTGTATGATGCCAGCTGTTCCGCCTAAACAGGAAACCGAGACAGCTGGGCATCCTATGCCATTTGTTTCTTAGCAAACAAAACTATCAGAGTACCATTCTGCCCGAAGGAAACCATGACGTCTAGCCATTAAGTTTAAACCGTATGCCAAAAAACTAGTTGCAAAATAGCTAAGATCTAACTAGGCGAAAGCCTGGTTCGGAAACAGATTTTTTTTTTTTCTAACCAAGAACATCATTGAACCTCTTATCCGGTTAGCTCGTCCTCGTCCCCGTGCTTTCACCAACCTGCTGGAAACGCGTAAGATTGCGCGCACGTAGGGCATTTTCGTTTAGGGAGAGTCCTGAAAAGAGCAACGAACAACATGTCGAGTCGGTGGTCGATTCGGGCGATGCGAAAGATTTGGTCATCCAACAGGCTCCGCATATCAAAGATTAGAGCTAGGAACCTCGAATTGGTGAAGGGGTGCTGGTCCTGCCAGTGGTCGTCAACGGAAGTTGAGGGAATGGGCCCTGTTGCTCCCTCACTTGCATGTGCTGTGCAGTCGTGATGTGCCGGTCGGTTGGATAGCTGGGTCGCCTCCTCCATAGGTGCACCGGGGGGTGAGTCTCTGCTTCCTTTTGTGCAGGACGGGGTCTCTTCTTCAACATAGCAGGTGGTAAAATTCTCCGCTGGGTGATTTGCACTGGAACCAAGCAATTTGCCCGAAGACGGAATCTTGTCATCAGTGCCAAAATCAGTGGGTGGATTCCAATTGTCCGGGACTGTGAATAGAGGGAGCTTAGGATAGCTTTGCATGGCATCTTCCAAGGTGATCTCTTCCACGTACGCCATTGGAGACGTTCGTGGTTTCCTACGCCTTTGCAAGGACGCCATAGCTAACGCCTGCTCAAATTTCTTCTGTCTCTGGCGGTGAGATTCGGCTGTGTACCAAGATGCACCCCTGCGCGGCTTATCTCATGCTCTGGGCATAGTGGAGACCCTGGAGATGACCAAGGTTCCTTGCGGGTGGAAGGCTCTGCTCTAGAGCTCCAGTGGGTCTGCAAACTACTGCTCTGCTAAAATTAACTCTGCACTCGACATTGCAATGGGTGAATGTCGCTCAATTCTGTCAAGGAGGGTGATAAAGAGGAGGACAACAACGACCGCCATGGCCATCAAGGCTTGCTTCCGAGTGCACTGGTGCACTATAACGATCACTTGCGCGAAGGGGCTCATCGCTTGGATTTTGCTGCACGGATTCATGCTTGGTTAATTGCTGAGGGGATGGTCGCCGGTGGATGTATTAATGGTGCATCCTGGCGTTGTCCCACATGGCTCTGCTCTGCAACGTGGCACCCCATCCGGGAAATTCATTTTTAATTTTTAATTAAGATTCACTTTATTTATTTTTCAATTCAAATTTAAATTAATAAATATATCTCTTTTTAATTAATAACTTTTAACTAAATTTTATTTTATTTACTTCCTTTCATTTAAGTCTAACCAACTTAAACAATAATTTTAATTTGTAAATAGATAATTTACAAATGAGCTAATATAATTTGTAAATACATAATTATAATTTGTAAACAGAGTAAATATGAATCTCAATTAAGGAGGAATTTTAAATGAAGTTGAAGTCTAACCTAATTCATTTTCATTTATTTTAGGTACTATCCAAACCAAATGTTGGTGTAATAACTTTATTTATGTAAATTTAAGTAATTTTTTTTTTAAATTGATTTTTTTTTATAAGAGTTGGAATATTTTATTTATTGAAAGGGGGCACAACCAAGGTCGTTGAGTACAAAAATATAGAACTGGTATACATAAAAAAATTCTAGTTCATGCAGTCCATCTATTTGCCACACTTCTACATTATTCTTAGAAATCCTTAATTGCTTCATACTATTACTGAACTTGACTGAGTAAATTCGGTAAAAAATACTAAGAATACATACAAAAAAATCAAAACATAGCTAATTTTAAGAGAGACATATTAGGCATCTTCCTTTTTAACAATTCTTCCTCTGACGCTGCCACTACAACATTCAAGTATGCCAATATCGACAACATCAACGCCTCATGTCTGAATGAGCAACCCGTGTTCATGCCAAGAGCAGAAGTCTCAGGTGTTTCCTTCCTCTGTGCCAATTGTTGCTGCAAGAATTCCCCTTGCCATCGCAAGAAATCCACCTCGTCTTGTAGTTGTCCCACTAACACTCTGTGCTAAGCCAATGTTTCCAGATCAAAGGTAACAGTTGAGCTGAGTGTTTCTACCTTTATTACCACTCTCTGAATCATCGTAAAATTATCCTCCAATACTTCCTCACCCTAAGTCTGATCCTCCCTCTCGGTCTCCATAATTATCACATTTCCTGAAGTTTTGTAGCAATGGCCAAGATGAAGCCTAAATTCCACACAACATACCAACACACCTCTAGGACCACCTCGCACCAGAGTGCGGTCAAATAACAACCAAAATTTCCAAGAAATTAGGATGAAAACGTGACGTCGATTGGAGACTATACAAATTACGAGGTGTTGGCACAGGGGCAGACCCGGGGTTCAATGCCACAACAACGCACCAACAAATCCCTAACTACCGGCCCTTTCGGCAAAAGCAGATGAAGTCTCACCCGAGGTAGAGGCAGGGGTGGTTACAAGACTCAGGTGTCTGCAACCTTAGCTGGGACACAGATCTGTGATTATAATACTTAATAAAGCACTTAGCACCATCAAATCCTCAATATACAATCAATAATCACTTCGTTGATAGAACAGGGCTTCACAACATTCACACTGATATAACACATTTAAGCACTTAGCATCAATAGATAGGTCAGATCTAGCAGATCAAGCACTCAACACATTCATATAGATCAGATCTAACATTCTTATACATCATTAACACAAAGCATAAGTGTATCTCATCTAATCATCTCTAAGCACTTAGAAAAAGAAGATATAAACACATTCAGACAAGCACAAAGCAAGACAACACAATGTTTACGTGGTTCACCCCCACCCTGGGGCTACGCCCACCAACTCTTCTTCTTTATTATCTTCAGTCAATCAGTCACAAGCACAGATCCATCAAAACCCTACTCCGCATAGGATAGAAGATCTGTGTATCTCGCTAGATCCTTCTTCCTTGTGTTACAACACAAAGCCTTCCACCATCTGTTACAACCACTTGCACTTAACTCTGCAAGTCTCTCATAGTCATGCACAAAGTACTTACAGAACCCTACTTGCATTTAGCATACATCACATAGATGCCTCTTTTTTCCTATAGATGCCTATACATCTATTTATACATTACAAAATAGGCCTAAGCATGGGTAAACCCATGGGCCGACATCCCAATCCTGTCACATAATCCCAAAAACCCAAAAAGGACCCAAAAAGGGGTCAAGCTCCCTTGATCTCTTCTTCGTCTTGTGCTCCTCCTTCGACAAGCTTTCGAAGTCCCAAAAAAGGTCATTATGACCAAGAATCTCCCAAAACTTGGTTAAGGGCCAACATGCCCCCAACACTCACCCGTGACTCATCCCTAATCACTATGATCTGACCAGTTCTTCTTCGAAGGCCTCGAGATTGGCTCGAGCTGCTTCGACCTGCTGTTGTGCGACAACCTCTTGCTCGGTGAACTCCTGGATCACTGCATTGTTCACGGGCCCTTCTAGGCGTTGTTCTGCTATCTCGACGAAGCTCCCATTCTGCAAATTTTTTGTTTGCGAAGTTCCCTCTGGAACCTTTTGTAACTTTTCAAACTTAGCTCTCTTCTTACTTAGCTTTCTAGCCTTCCTCCCGGTGAGCTTCGTCTCGGTAGTCCTTTTTCTATTCTGATTCTTATCGTCTTTGGACATAGTCACTGCACGTTGTTGAGATTCATTCCTAGGATTCAGGATTAACACCTCTTCTTTATCCGAGATAGGTACTTCAGTCTTTTGTGAGTCTTCTAATGTTCTTGCAGCTTCGACATTTGGGTCTCTAGTGTTAAGTAGCTTTGACCTATTCTCCTGTTCTTC
>JASDQU010033450.1:18496-31530 GCA_032191745.1 Picea mariana | reverse complement strand
CAAATGATTTCAATGTAAAGTCTAAGAAATCACTAATGTAGTGCCCTGAAATAGTTCTTTGCAGGAAAAATTTATAACAATAACCCAATATGAAAAGTTCAATAATTTCTATAATAAGAGGGATGAAACAACCTCAACAAGATCTTAATGAAAATAACATGAACTAAAATAAATTGCATTTTCTTTTTACAAGGAGGGACTGCACTCCTTTGGACCTGAAATGTTACAAGATGATTGAATATTTCAAGGGAGAGAAATGTCGGACCCAAATATTCATGTTCTCAATACATTCATGGAATATTTGATGGAAATAAACAGAAAAAAAAGAATATGTAGAGGAAAATTATTCACAAGCCAGTCCAACGAATCTCTGAAATATAGAGCTTTGCATCTTCCAAGATCTTCACGAATGTAGAAACTTTTGACTTCCGACCTTTTGATGGTGCCTTCTCTTGCCCTTTTAAAATCCTCTCTCAATGCTCTTGAAGTAGTTAGGGTTTGTCTTTTTATAACTTTACATGATTCTTTTTCAGAGTAAACCACTTTAAATTTATGCTTCATTCAAGTCTCATTAATGAATTTATGTCATTGAAATATGTGCCTGTTGGTCCAGACATAGGAGTGGAACGAACTAATTAACATATTGAATACAATAAATACATAGATATGAAGAACAATACATATATCTAGTGAAAAATGTCTTCTATTGAATAAATGAAATAGGTTGAAACTGTAAAACTGTAGAACTGAAACACTTGCTCGAATGGTGGTAGCTATCTCTGAGAAGAGATGTGGCTACTACATGCATATGTATGAGAAGAATGATTACAATGAGGTTCGAGAGGCCTTTTTAACATTACTCATGAATGAAAAAACCCTATACATCCAAAAGCCTAACCCTAGGAGATGAAATGCCAAAAGGTATGTCGGCCCCTATGGGTAAGTTGGAACCTCAAATTCTTGTGGTTGTAACTTATTTATACGACTTCCATTTTAGGTATGTGATATCCCATTGGAAATATATTTTTGAGAACTACACACTACACCATCAAACTTTGACTCCGTATACAGTTTGATTGTTGCAAGCCTAAAAACACTATTTAGTGCCCCAAAACATCCCTAGAAATACAACAAGATGTGTTGAAGTGAAAACATACAAAATAATCTAGTTGGATTAGGTGGGATGCCACTAGTATCCACCTGGAATATGTGTAGGGATTCAGATAGCCTTAGAAGTATAAAACCCACAATTACAAAGAAGTACAGAAGAACATTTTGAACTAAAAATTGTCAAGAGGAGCTAGTTGGAATAGGTGGGTGGCCAACAATATCGACCTGGATCAATCCTTCCCCCTTAGGAAGAAACCATCTCCATTGATTTAAGTTCTCCCATCAGATGAGGAAACTTCTGCTAAATTTGGCCCCGGTTGAGCCACTTTCCTTAGTGTAGGATTTTCCCTGCCTTGACAACTCGATAAAGGTGGATCCTTTGCTGGAGAGAGCCCTTGACCTGTGTGTCCATTATCTGATCAATGGATGATTGTTCCATGCATTCAAGGTTGATATCTATTGGTTTCATTTGTTCTATGATCTTTGAGGTGTCCAATAATGGTGGAAAATATGGACAAAGTAGGTCCACTTTGAACACTAGGTGCAAGCCAAGGAAGGGTTGAGTGTCGAGATCAAAATAATTTCTACCCACAACTTTTGTGATAGTGTAAGGCCCATAGCGAAGTGGGAAAATATTCTAATGGGGCCCTGTAAGATGGTTTTTCTACAAATGTAACCAAACCTTGTATCCAAACTGAAACTTGTGCGGTCCCTTGTGTTGATCATGGTTCCGCTTATACTTAGCATTGGTTTTCTTAAAAATCTCATGGACCTGTTGGCGGATGTGTTGAATCCAATCAATGAATCTAGTGGCTTTGTTGGTCTCAGACTAAACATGGGAAGAGTCTATTTGTGTGGTTGAAAGAGGTAGTGCAACATCAATGGGACCCAAGGGTTGGAATCCCAACCCCACCTGAAATGGGCTACGATTGATGGAGATATGGAGATCCCTTTTGTAACTATGTTGAACATAAGGCTGAGTCTCATCCCATGTACATGGATTCTTAGATTTGTAAATGCATAGGATGTGCACAATCATCCGATTGATGACCTATGTTTGGACGCCATTTTGGGGATGGAAAGGAGTGGATTTAGTGAGCTTTGTGTCCAACAATGACCAGAGACTTGACCAAAATGTTGAGGAACTTGTTTCCCTGGTTGGAGATGATGGTCTGTGGTATCCCAAAATAGACCCACACTCATTTTAAGAATAGCTTGGTAGTATCTTCCTCTGTGATGTTCTTCTTTCAGGATGTGAGGATGGCCAAATTCAAAAACTGATCAACGACCACAAATAAACAATCATTTCATCGCTTGGTGGATGAAAGGTTAGACATGTAATCCATCGAGATGGATTCCCAAGGCATATTGAGAGTAGGAAGAGGGGTGTATAATCCTTTATTCTTGAGGGTTGGCCTGGAAATGGCACAAACAATGCAAGATCTGATATACTTGTTAATGTCCTGTCAAAGTTTTGGCCAACAAAAATGTTTTTATAGAATGACCAAAATTTTCTCTACGCCAAAATGTCTCACCATCCGACTGTAGTGGGATTCTGAAATCATATTTACATGCTCACCTGCAGGAACACAAATATGGAAAAGATGACATAAAATTCCATCCTGAATGTGAAAATTGGTGACATTCGTGCCTATACCCAAGAGCTAATAGGTGGTGGCGAAGTCTGAATTTTGTTGATAAAGTTGGGGCCACTTAGGAGCCTCATGTCCATAGGAATGGAGTAAAGTGGTGAGTGAAACCATGGGGGGTCGACTAAGGCATTCAACAACATGGTTTGTGCTCCCTGTCTTATACTTGATGCTAATATGGAACTCCTGCAGGTAGGTAGACCACTTATAATGGCGGTCATTCTACAACTTCCCATGTGTGTGTATGAACTACAAAGGCTTATGATTAATTTGGATGATCATATCCTTTCCTAGAATGTAATGTTTCCATTGATGACAGACTTGTACAATTGAATACATTTCCTTGTCATAGGTGGGGTATTTTTGTAAAGTATCTAAGAGCGTCTCACTATGGTATGCCACTAGATGACCGTGTTGAGTGAGAATTGCACCTACAACATAGTCAGATGCATCTGTCTCAATCTCGAGCAGTTTTTGCATATCGAGAAAGGAAATTAATGGATATGAGCACAAGCGATGCTTCAGATCATCAAATTTTCATTGTTCTTCCTTCCCCCACACAAAATTTTCTCTTCCAAAACACTTGGTCACTTGTTTGAGGGCCCATGTAGTATGGGAGAATCCCAACACGAACTGTCCGTAGAAGTTGGCTAGTCCCAAGAAGCTCTGAAGCTAGATTAGTGTGGTCGAGGCTGGCCAATCATGGATGACTTGGATCTTAGCTGGATCAACATGTACCCCATGCTCATCAACAAAGTAGCCCATGTATTGGAACATGTTCATGCCAAAGGAGAATTTTTCCAAGTTAGCATATAGCTTGTGTTGTTGCAAAGTTCTCAAAACCTACTGAATATACTGCATGTGATTCTCTTAAGTTATTCTAAATTTGAGGATGTCATCCAAATATACCACCACAAAAGAGTTGGTAAAGCATCTCAATAAATCATCGATCAACCTCATAAAAGTGGTTGGTTCATTTGTTAAGCCAAAGGGCATGACCAACCATTCGAAGATACCTTCTTTAGATTTGAAATTCGTCTTCCATACATGTGTTGGTTCGATGGGAACCTGGTGGTACCCATACTTTAGGTCAATATTGCTGAAGAAATTTTCCCCCTTGAGTTAGAAAATAAGGTCATCAATCTTTGGAATTGGGTATCGATTCTTGACTATGATTTTTTTTAATTCTTTGTAATCAATGCAGAGTCACCAGATCTTGTCCTTCTTATGCACCAGTAAAATCAGGTTGTTGCAAGGCAAGGATATGGGTCTGATTTTCCCCTTTTTAAGAAGCTCTTATATATGATGCTTTATTTCATCATTTTCCATCAACGAGTGACTATAGAATATTCCATTAGGTAGAGGTGCATCGGGGGTGAGATCAATCAAATGCTTGAATTGGCAGTGCATCGGTACTCTGGTGGGTGAGGAGAAGATGTCGTTGTACTCTTCCATGATCTTGTCCACTTGTTTATACTATTGTTGGCGCTCAACCCAGTTTTGGAGAACCTTGGTCATGTTTGACCATTTGTTTGGGACTTCAATAGGCAGGTCGAAGACAGAGTGCCCAGGCAAAACTAAGATCATAGGATCTCACCGCCTTTTTATGGTATTTTTGGGTTTAGGGTTTATGTAATGGGTATGGGATGTTGTCCCATGGGTTTACCCATGTTTATGCCCCATTTGTAATGTATAAATAGATATCTAGGCGATGTAAGAAAATATAAACCTAGTAGAATCAGCTTAGTGCCAATCTAGTGGCTTTGTGCATACTTTGTGTTAAGACTTGCAGAGCTAAGTGCAAGTGATTGTAAGACGCTTGTGTGTAGACTGTGTAAGAAGGCATTGTGTTGTAACCTAACTTGGGGAAGGAGGATATGGCGAGGTATGTGCAAATATCCTATCCTATGCTTGGTTTGGTGGCTCTGTGCATGTAAGAAGATTGAGAGAAGATAATAAAGAAGAAGACGAGTTGGTGGACATAGACCCACATAGGGGTGAACCACATATATCTTGTGTTGTGATTTCTTTGTGTTATTGATGTGATTTATTCTTAGTGCTGAATATTTATGTATGTTAGATGTATCTAATGAAGGAGCTTAGTGCTTAGTGATATGAACAAATTCTATATCTGATATATTTTTATGTGTTATGTTCTTGGATGTGTTAGATATTGTTGAATACTGTGCTTTCTTATAATTAGGGTTTTACCTATGATGTGAATAAAGAATTAAAGACTAATGAATGTTAACTATTAAGTGTTCTGTTAAGTATTGTGATCCCATATTTGTGTCCCCGCTAGGTTGTATACACTTGAGTCTTACAACCCCCCCTACCTCTACCTTGGGTGAGACTTCATCTGCTTCGTAGGTGTTGTTGAAATGGACATTAGTTAGGGTTTTTTTGGTGCGTTGTTGAAGTGTTGAACCCTGGGTCGGCCCCTGTACCAACAAATGGTTTCGTTGTTGGGACCTAAAACTATGATTGCTGGGAACTGAGGAAAATAGAAAGTTATGTGCGTAGATCTATTGTTATAGTGCACAATAATCTACTTGACTTGTGAATATCTGTGTCAAGAAGAGAAGTTTGATCTGAAGAAAAGAGTTAAGATCTTAAATCTTGGTTCTCTGATAAAGGTAAGATAAGTGGAAATTTTTGTTTCAAAATAATGGATCTAGGTATATTTGATAGATTTCATCCTAGTCTGAAAACTAGGGCACAACTAGAAGAAAGAAGATATGATATGAATAGGTCTGATAGAAATAGTGAAAGATATGTTATTCATATGCATAGAAATAATTTTTGGACTAACAAGTGGATGCAAGATCCTAGAAAGAATTTTTTTTAGTTCTATCACTGTGATCCCAGTGCGCAGTAGAGGAAAGGTTGGGGATCATTTAAGAGAAAGAGAGGATTGACTCTATGTTATAGTTGCAAAAGGCTGGGACATCTTGCTAAGGAATGCCCTGGTAGAGGTCCTATTTTTCTTTGTTGTAAGGCTACTTGACATGAAGTTTTAGATTGCCCTAGAATGATTGCTAAAGTTGAAAATATGAACATGAAACAAAAAGACCATGAAGAAGGTCAAGAAACTAAGGCTATACTAAAAAACCAGAGAGAATCCAAGGCTATATTATTGTAGATGAAAGAAACACTAAATGATCACAGAGACATCAACTTATCAGAGGTTTTAAAAGAGAAATAATTCATAGAAACAAGAATATGATACTTCGACAAAGACTGTGTATTAGATGCAGAAACACAGGTGAACATTATGCCATAAAGTACTTGAGAAATTTTAGGGAAGCCTGATATGATTCCTTCATTGGGAAGAATAGGTTTGCTTAAAGGGAAGATGATAAACCTATGTGTAATACTTACTCATGTACATATGATTTCTCATGGAACATCGACAAAAGAAGAATTCGAGTTCATTAAGTTTGTTGAGAACAACACCCCTTTTGCACTTTTGTTAGGAAATAATTCGATTGAGAGAGATCAGATCCGAAGAAGAGAAGAAGAGGAAGCTATAGAACAGAAAAAGAAATAATTAAGAGATTTCATGGCTAAGAGACTAGCGCGCTTAATAGAAGAAAAAGAGGACAATTCGAAGAAAATGAGGGCTAGAGACATGGCTGTCAAAGTTGAAGGAACGCAAGAAGGCTTAAAGAACTTATCCATGCAGGAGAGTAGAGCACCTACTCTAGAAACAGTAAGAGAAGAAGTATTATCCTCAAACCTTGAGAAAGATCCTCAACAGTGCAAAGTTACTATGCTAAGAAAAGATAAGGCCAATAATGGAAAGAGGAATCTAGAGATGCAGATCATAGGGAAGAAAGCAAGAAAGCTCAGTAAGAAGAAATAAAATCTAGTAAAATTGCAGGAGGTTCTAGAGAGGACTTTGCAGAAGAAAGGTTTGTAGAACTTGAACCTTGCCAGAATAGCAAAATAGCACCAAATGACACTTCGCCATGGTGAAGCAATATGACCGTTGGAGGTATCCTGATTGTTAGAACGATTCTCCAAAATAGCTAGAAACACAGTTATTGCCGGAACATTTTCCATTGGATCGTTGGAACCACGCCATAATGGATGGAATTGTATTGATTGAGGCATTCCTACCCATTGGAGTATTTTGTTACAATGTTATCTATTTAACCCGTCGACTGTTTAACTGAGGACACTTTTGAAAATTGTGATTATTTGATCCTACAGAGAACTAACTGCTTTCACGTATCTCTTATTGAGACCTCACCATCCGTTCTTCTTACCTTGAGTGTTTGTCCACCTATCCGAGATATCTGATCTTGAGCATGTATGTTGAGAAACCTTAGTGAAGTAGAGAAATCCATTGAAGAGATTTTGATTGACCTCATGGTAGAGAAGGTCATGTTCGCAGGATCACAGGCCTCATTGACGAGAGGATTGTAAGCCTCCCCATTAACTGCACATCGATCTGGGCCATCCTGAACTACGACAGAAAAATGGAGAAAGAATCACAAGGACTTGGCAAATGTGAAGCTCATCCCATCAATCCTACCCGACTATATCCCACCTCTAGATGGCACGGTTAGTCATGATAGTATCCCAAGGTAATTTGACTATACAATGATCACTACATATCTCTCGAAGGGGATATGTGCAGTTGGACTACAATTAGGAAAGATTATGATGCTAAAGATCAATGACTTCAACTTAGGAGACCACAAGAACTATGACATGCTCGCACCACAGAAGTACTTGGCCAAGACAATGGGGAAGAAGTCGAAGATAATCCCCCAGCCGTGGACCATGGACATCACAAGATCAACCATCCTTAACGTGATGAAGATACCACACTTCAGCAGACATCAAGAGTTTAACACATGCATTAAACTCATATTTTCATGATACCATGGTGGTTACCTATGGTTGGATCAACACATCATCGTATATCTGATGTTGATCTATTGGATCACTGGATTGAGCATGAAAGGACCCGACCCTTAGGATTTTTACCCAGGGAAGGCTACAGATCACGCCATGACACAACGCCTAAAATAAACTTATGATGATGTAGAGAAGGGGAACCAGGGCTACAAGGTAGCCTCCATCCAAAATGGTGTAGTGCGCATAGATTTCTAGTTGATCATTGGTAATCTCGTCAGGAAGAACAAACAAATGCATGTCACGGGATTCATCGTCGACCTCGCAGGAAAATGCATCGAAGGGATGGAAATGAACAGGGTGAGATACCTCGTCAACCATTTGGAGAAATATTGTCATGAAGCACACGAACAAGGCTACGAGTTTCATTTTAGTTGGTTGTTGATTCTCATTGCCTTCATCGCTTGGCAGATGCTGGAAGGAGTGACCTTCCCTGAATTTGAGCCGTCTAAACTATTAGTTGCGAAGTTCACTATGCTCTGGTATTCAAGTGACATGGAAAAAAAATGGCAATCCAATGCAGTGTTCCACACATATTATTTACTATTGAAGAGGACCATTGAATCTTTCCCTCGCATGACCCTGAATACTCTACACAGGTTTAGGCCACTTGTAAAGTTCCGTACAGATAGGCATTTCATTTACATCACTGCACATGGGAATGAACACAAGGAACATCTCCAGTCCTATTACAAACTCACAGAGGAGGACATGGAAGAAATAACCAAGGAATGGCTTGTAGAGTTCCTTGTACCATTCAAATAGAATGAACTCTTCGACCCCGACCTCATCGTAAGTCCTATAGTCACTCAAGAATAGTATGATGGACCCATCAACAACATAAGGAAGAAGAAGGAAGAAGTACAAGAAATGAAAAAAACATCAAAGGAAACTAAACCAGATTCACGAGGAGGAGGAGGAGATGACAAAGTAGACCAGGAAGATAATGAAGGGGAAGAAAACAAATAGGAATAGGGTGAAGTGACACCACGTAAGGATCCCATCACGAAGGCTAAGACATCCAAGAAAAGAAAGGTTTCCCCAAAGAAACCATCAGCACAGAAGAAATCATGAGCAAATAAACCTCAATTACATACTGTGCTCATGGTGGATGATATTGATCTCATCATCATTGTTGTATCAGATACCTCAAAGGACATTTTGCAGTGAAGTGAAGCCAAATAGGAGACAATGTTTGACATGATCGAGGTGAACCGTCTACTGCACTGTTGTCATCAGGGGGTATAGAAGTAGGATTGAGTCTACCCAGCTACATAGATTAGCATATTTGACCGAGGGGCTCACCTTCGGTGGGTCTAGGAGGAAAAGGAGAAGGATATAGAGGCATTAAAGAAAGCAAAGGAGGAAGCCTTAGAGCAACGTCATATTGTGAAGCAAGAGAAATATGACCTCTAGGCGAAGTTTGCACTAGATAAAGCGCAGATCCAGAAGGAAAAAGAAAAGTTGCTCACAGAGAAGATGGGAGTCAAGGAGGAATTCACCAAAGCACTTATCTTTGTGTCGGGCCTCTCATAGATAGAAGAATACATAGTGGAGAGTCTAGTGGAGAATCTTGCTGAAGCTATTCAACAGCTTCAAGAAAGAGTGGAAGAACTGGAACTGCAAGAAGTGCCAAGCACTTCACAGGTAGTGTGAGACCAACGAGAATAAACTACCAGGAGCACCGTATAAAGAATCAAGGCATTGGCCTTGGAATGAAAGAAATTAATAAATTGAAGTGCACAGAGGATCCATAACTAAGGACATTGGAGTCACATCTCCAAGAAGAAAAGAAACAAGTAACAACAGTGCAAGCACAGATGAAGGTACTGTCAACAATTGAGAAGATGAAAAGGTCACAGGAACAACGTGTATTTTAGTAGCAGGTCCATGCCATCCAAAGTAAATTCATGGAAGTGACCCAAAGACTTCAGCCAGTATAGGATGAATATTGCACACTTTTTTAGGAGATCGAAGGACAAGGCACACAGCTGGAACAAATGGTCAGCATAGTAGAACAACAATTGGAAGGACTTGTCACCAAGAAAATCATTCAAGAGTTCGTCGAGTAGGAGTTTTTGGCGAAGCAAAAAATCGAGGGAGCTCGAGCCAAGATCGAGGCCTTTGAAGCAGAGTTTCCTTGATCAGAGTGACTTAGGATGAATCACAGGTGAGTGTTGGAGGCCTGTTGGCCCTCGACCAATTTTTGGATAACCTTGTTTGTGTTTGACCATTTTTGGGGGACTTCGATAGGTAGGTCAAAGACAGAGTGCTCAGGCGAAGCAGAGATCATGGGATATCGCCCCCTTTTTATAGGATTTTTGGGTTTAGGGTTTATGTAACGAGTATGGGATGTTGGCCCATGGGTTTACCCATTTTCAGGCCCCATTTGTAATGTATAAATATATATCTAGGTGATGTAAGAAAATATAGACCTAGTATAATCGGCTTAGTGTAGATCTAGAGGATTTATGCATACTTTGTGTTCAGACTTGCAGAGCTAAGTGCAAGTGATTTTAAGACGCTTGTGTGCAGACTATGTAAGAAGGATTTGTGTTGTAATCTAACTCAGGGAAGGAGGATCTGGCGAGGTGTGCGCAGATCTCTTGTCCTATGTGGATTTGGTTTGGTGGATTTGTGCATGTAAGAATATTGAGAGAAGATAATAAAGAATAAGAAGAGTTGGTGGACGTAGCCCTACATGGGGGTGAACCATGTATATCCTGTGTTGTGATTGATTTGTGTTATTGATGTGATTTATTCTTACTGTTGAATCTTTATGTATGTTATATGTGTATGATGAAGTATCTTAGAGCTTAGTGATATGAATAAATGCTAGATCTGATCTATTTCTATGTTCTAAGTGCTTGGATGTGTTAGATCTTGTTGAATACTGCATTGTCCTGTAATTAGGGTTTTACCTGCAATGTGAATAAAGGATTAAAGACTAATGAATGTTAACTGCAAAGTGCTCTATTAATTATTGTGATCACAGATCTATGTCCCAGCTAGTTTATAGACACCTAAGTCCTACAACCCCCCCTGCCTCTACCTCGGGTGAGACTTCATCTGCTTCGCAAGTGTTGCCAAAAGGGCCAATAGTTAGGGTTTTGTTGGTGCATTGTTGAAGCGTTGAACCCTGGGTCTGCCCCTGTGCCAAAAACTACAAAGAGATGTTTTGTGTAGAGGCCACAGATGTGGTGGTGATCTTCTGATTATTTTGAGAGAGGATCACAAAGAAGATGAGCTTCCTAGTCTATAAAATTACCTTATTTCATTTCTTAGTAGAGATTAAATAAATAGCGACAGGTGGCGTTATCTTTGGTATCTTGTAGAATTTTCTACCCAAAGTAATAATAACATTGTGGGGTCTAGACTCATACACAACATGATTCTTCCACAAATACGGTTGTCCTAAAATAACATCACAAACTTCAAGGGGAGAAATATCACACAATACCTCATCTTTGAAAGGCTTGATTTCGTAAGGCAGACGACACTATTGGCAGACACAAAGATATCTTCCTTAGTGAAGCTAGTTGATGGTGTAGGGATGTGGGTGTGGTGTCGTAGGTCGGTATAGCTGCTTGATGAACTTTGTTGAGATCAAGTTCTTCTAACTGCCACTATCAAAAATGAAATGAAGTGGAGCCCCTCTTACTTGCATCTATGAGAGAAAGAAGCGTTCCCCTTCCTCTGGTTCTTCTGGTTTGCTTGGATGGAATTTGGTGGTAGCGATAGTGGCACTGGGTTCATCATCGACAATATACTTCCCTCCTTTTGGATTTGATTTAGAGTCATAATCGACCTCTAACTTGGAAGACTTCAGATCGGCCATGAGTGAGTGCTTGGAGCGACATTCTTCAATTTTGTGCCAAGGGATTTTATGGTATTCACACCATTTTCCCGTGTCCTTCTTTGTCTTCTCATTTCCCTTCTTGTGTTGTATCTTGGAATGGTTTACCTAAGAGTGGCCATCATTTCTCTATCCCTTGTTATGTGGGTTGGGGCCACCTTTTCCCTGGTTTGGCAGTGAGGAGTTTGCAGATCCAACCTCTCACCTCTTCTTCTTAAATTTTTTCTCAATCTTAACAACATATCTATAAGTCGTACCCAATAAGGTGATGTCTAGAAAATCCATTTATTCTTGAATGTATCTATGCAAAAAAACAAAATATTTTATCACCACATGTCGCTCAGAGTATTTGATACACAATTTGGTACGCAGGGTATGGAAAATATTGGTGAAATATGGTACTATCTGGTCCCTTTCCTGAAGCATGGTGGTCCATCTAGTGTACTGGTCCTCTTAGCTTCCAACAGGGTAGTATTTTTCTTTAATGAAATCCCAGAAGGAATCCCATGTAGGGGAAACCACAAATATTTCAGATTCCTCTATGGTACTTCGCTCAGAGTAACTATCCCACCAGTCCTTAACATGGGGGGCGACCTCGAGGAGTGAAAAAATAATCTTTTCTCTATTGAAAAAATTATGGACTGAAAAATACCCTTCGAGGAAATACAACCATTTATCTACAACATCTGTATATATCAGTCCTTCAAATAATGTAATATAAAAATTTACATGTACCATGAAGGGGTTTGCATGGCTGCTTGATGAAGATGCTTCTCCTGTGGGAGGTCATCTGAGGATCTGCACAAGGTTGTCCATCATTTCATTTCTTTGTCACGCAAGGGCTTCCTCAAGCAACATTTTAAAAGGATCTCCTCCTCCATTATATTTATTTGTTTTCCCCATGGGTTTTTGTTGGGCTTGGCATGACCAATATTGAAAAGGCTCGATTGGTTCAAGTCCCAACTTTGTGTACCCATATCTTTTTGGGAACATGCACAAATAAAAATAAATGAAGACAAAACCTCTCTAATACCACTGATCCAGATTTAGGAGTGAAACAAACTTATTAATATACTGAATATAATTAACACGGAGATACGAAGCACAACATATATATCCAGTGAACAATATCTTCTATTGAATAAATGAAATAGGTTGAAAATGTAAAACTACAGAACTGAAAAATTTCTCAAATGGTGGTAGCTATCTCTAAGAAGAGATGTGGTTTCTACATGCATATGTCTGAGAATAATGATTACAATGAGGCTCCATAGGCCTTTTTAACATTACTCATGAATTCAAAAACCATAGACATCCAAAAACCTAACCCTAGGAGATGAACACCAAAATTTATGTGCGCTCCTATGGGTAAGTTGGTACCTCAACTTCTTTGGGTCATAACATTTTCATACGACCTCCGTTTTAGGCGCGTGATAACATGTTGGAAATATATTTTTGAGAACTACGCATTACACCGTCAAAATATGACTCTG
>JASDQU010033448.1:0-22014 GCA_032191745.1 Picea mariana | reverse complement strand
TAGATAGATAGATAGATAGATAGGCTTGATGCACACTTACTCAAGTGCGTGCAATAGTGTGAAATGTGTGCACCATTCCTTTGATGTGCAACCACGTGCACTTAACTAGGTGTGCACAACAATATGAAATGTGCACACCCTTTTTTTGATAACAATCCTCACGCACTATTTACGTGTGCACAAAACCAAAAGTTGGTGCCAATGGCTCACCAGCCTATACGTACATTTACATTTACAATTGGTACCAACAACTTACCATCCTATAGTAAAATTACAAAGGGTTCGGATTAGGGACATTACAACAATTTTATGGAAGGATATATGTAAAAATGAACAAAGAAATTCATAATTTGATATTAAGAGAATCTCATAGAGAAGTGTATATGACTCATGTAGGAGTAAAAAATACGAACAAAGACCTTAAACCATTATTATTTTGGAAAGGAATGTAGAGAAACATAGTTGATTTTGTAGCTATTTGTTTGGAGTCTCATCAAGTGAAGGCTGAACATCGTCATCCAATGAGATTGTTACAACCACATGTGATACCATAATCAAAATGGGAGGTGATTTCAACTGATTTAATAGTTTGATTATAGATGATATCGAGGAGACATGATTCAGTATTTATAGTAGTATACACTCTGACCAAGAGTGCATATTTTATTCTGGTGAAGACTACTTATCAAGCACCAAATATTGTGAGGGTTTTCATTAATGATATAGTAAGGTTACATGGAATTTCAAAAAAGATAATTTTATATAGGGTATCAATATTTATAGGAAAGTTTTGGATGATTTTTCAAGAAGAATTGGGGACACAACTTAATTTTAGTACAACATATCACCTAGATAATAATGGATAGACTTAAATAACAAATCAAATATTTGAAGACATGTTGCGAAAATATGTAATGGAACAAAAAAATAACTAGGAAGAATATTTATTTCTCGTTGAATTTGCATATAATAATAGTTGCGAAAGTTCAATTAAGATGGCACCATTCCAGTTCTTATATGAAAGTCCATGTACAACACCTCTTAGTTGGAATAGATTAGAGGGAAAAATTTGATTGGACCAGAAGTAATACAAGAAATGGAGAAACACATGAGGACAATCAAAGAAAGATTAAAGGAATCACAAGATATACAAATAAGTTAAGTGGATGTGGATGGATTTGAATGGACCTATGAAGTTGTGGATAAAGCATTATTGTGGGTGAGACTACAAAATAGTTTGATTAAATTTGGTAAAGGAGCAAAGTTGTCACCATGATATGTAGGACCTTTTGAAGTTTTTGAAAGAAAGATGCTAGTTGCATATTGTCTTGCCTTGTTTGCATCATTGGACCATATGCATGATTTCTTTCATGTTTTTGTTTCACGCCATTATATTTCTCACCCTCCACATGTTATTGATATGATTTATTTGAATATGTCATACAATGGGTTCGTGATGGTCAAAATAATTTGGATTTTGGACTGATACACTCGACAACTTCGATGTTTCTTGGTATACCAATTAAAGTTCTAGTGGGATAGCCATAGTCCCAATTCTTCTACTTGGGAGGATGCAGTTGAGATGCATCAACAATTTCCATACTTGTTTTACAACATCAAGACGAATTTTATTTTAAGATGGGATGTATGTAATTCCCCATTTTATTTGATTATTGAGACCAACTAAACTTTATTTTTTGAGAGAATTTGTCTGCAAATGACCTAGTTGTTTGACAGATATTGTGATGATAAAGCATGAACGTTTATTATCTAATTACATTTAGAATGATGTTGATTGAATGGTTTATCATAAGTTTATATGATATCATGAATGAACTAAATATGTATTGATATGATGCAATTGATGATATTGATTTCTATGATTTGGATAATTTAAAATGAAAATGTGGATACATTAATTTTCATATGCTATTAATGATTTTCCTAGTGTCACATGAAATCATAAGGGTGCATTGACACAGCATTCAGTCAGCATTTTGTTGGACTTTAGATTTACTTGGGGAACACTAAAAGTTATGTGATCATGTTATATTTGAATTTTGAATTATGAAAATTATTAATGCTTTGATTGTAGTGTGTGTAGGCATAAATATTATGCTTCCCGATCGATCCACATGTGGGTAATGGGATTGTATGGAGGAGAAATTGTCTTGTTTACAACTACTAGCACTCCTTTTGTGGCCATAGTTTAAAATATATGACACTTTTACTCCAAGATTGCAAGTTTCCATGAGGGTAGACTATGGACTCGGTCACCCACGAGGTTTAGTTGAGGGGCATAGAATAAGGTGATAAACATATTCCTCACTGACCATTAGTCTCTCAAGAAAGGGAAACAAATATGAATTTATAGTATCTCCACTATTGTACCATTTTCCCACCAAGAAAAGTTCGATACTTGAAGGGCATGAAAATCATGGAACCCTTGGAAATACAATAAGGTAATTCTTGAAGGGCATGATATACATGACACTCTTGGTATTGTTAATGAATTGGTAATTTTATAGTGAAATGAAAATTTAATTGAAAGGTATCAAATATGCATTTTATTTTACCAGAAAATAATCATATAGTATGCACTACATTTAGAAAAAAGAGACTAAATTAAAAAAGTAGTGGCATAAATAAAAATAAAGATAAACTAGTATATCATAATAATATGAAGAAAGATTTAAGTAATTAAAAGTACTAATGAGAATGCATATTTTCAAGAGAATGTGCATGAAATGAAATTAAGTTAATTATTAAATAGTACAAACTAATAACTAGTGCACCCTTAAGTAAAGGAGAGGAAATAGGAAAAAAAAATCAAAATCAAATTGAATTGTAGGGAAAGAAAAGTTAGATTGAGAAAAGTTAAGTGAACTAATAAATAACTAAGACAAGTAATTACATGTGCACCATTAAAATAAGATCATGGTAACACCTCAGTGTGAAAATAGGAAATGTGGGAGTTGGGTGAGAAAAAATCATTATTTTATAATTTTAAATAGGTAATTGCATGTGCACTTGTGCATATGAATGACACATGGAAGGTTGAATATTAAGCTAATAGTAAATTAGTAAACCATACTTTTGTATGTTTTATACAAGTGGCATGGGTCACAAAAAATAGAAAGAGAGGGATTGGGCTATGAGAAAAACACTTTTATGCACCTTGATGCTGGCTAGATATTGTAATGCTAAAATAACTTTTCATTGGTATTTGTTGAGAGTTTGGTCTATTAAAGTTTTTTGAGAAGTGGAGATTTTTATCAAGAATGACGACTACTTTATTCAATCATTGTCTAGTGAGGTACTTTTTCATAAAACCCCATTGTGGCTCGAGGGTCCATGATGAATGGGAATATCCAAAGGAATTTTTAGGGAGGTGTTGATGTTCAGATTGGTCATAATCCCAACAACAACCTCACAAGGATAAAATATCCCCATGCATTTTTATAGAGGTGGTACTCCTCTATTATTGTCTAAATATATAGATTTATTTTCTTGAATTAGACCTATCAAATAGGGGAACACTAAACAACAAACCCCAATCTTTATTTCTTTGAAAATACAAAGAAGAAGACAAAAGTTATATTCACAAAGAATGTTTCTTGAGAGAAGGACCATAAATCTTTAAAGACTGGAATATACTATTTACATGATATTATACAAAGATAAGGAAACCATAATATGAAAATAAGACATTCCTCACATACATCATAACAAAATAAGATTTGGTCACATTCATAAGACATAACAATATAAGTCCACAATGTAGATAATTTTAAAAGAGTGTATCATTTAAAACGAAAGTGAATATGCTAAGTACACTTAAACATCTCAAATCCAAAGATTCAAAGTTTGAAATGTCATTAAAGATTCACCCCTAAATAATTCTTTAAGGAGTTAAAAAATAATAGTTTGTTTTACAATAAAATCAAAAGTTTGTGTTTGTCCAAATGGATGTTGATTTTTGTAGCTTTAGGTAGGTATTCTCACATGGTCTAGGTGTTAGGCATGTGGGAATTGTTGTGGGCACCACATCACACTTTCAATTTGGTGAAAACCCCCTTGGAATGAAGTTGTGGCTTCATGGGTTTGGTGATGGGCTTTTTGGGTTTGTGCTAGGGCTTCACACCCAGAAGAAATTCTAATTTGATGTTGACTTGTGGAGGGGCTTCTATGATGACCCCTAAGGATTCTATTTAAAGAAAAGAGGTCATTGTGTCATTTCATTATGTAGAGTGTGTGGAGATATGATGGAGCTAGCATAAGTGAGTCTACACTTGTGCTAGGAGGCTTGGTGATTTCAACAAAGGGAAATTCTGCAATGATGGCAAATCTGTCCTAGGAGAGAGGAAGGATGCATGTGCGAAGGAAGTTGAGTTTTCCATACTTGTACGTGAGTTGCAGTGGGAACAATCATGTATGTATGTGGATTTCAGGAAGGTAAATCGTGTATGTATGCAGGCTGTAGTGGGACAATAAGGTATGTACGCAGGTTGCAGTAAGGTGAATAAAATATGTTCGTGCAAGGCTTTATGGGCATGAGAAAGTCTGTACAGGTTGATGTCGATAGGTACAAGTGACATCAGTAGGTTGTGCAGTTGGTATGTAGCATTTTTGTGGGAAGAAGAAACTTCTAGGGATTTTCTAAGGTTTGGTTATCTAATTTTATGGTTATTGGAGGACAAGGTTTTCCTCATATTTTGGTGAAATTGTATTGGATGGGAGGGATAATGTTTCCCTCAAAATTTATGAAATTGACAAGGTTACAGAACATAAATTTTGTGTCTCTTGTGTATTGATGATTCATATTTGATATTGTTGTTTCCACTGCATATATTTCCAATCAATAATTGTTTAGTGATAATAGCTAGGGTTTACTATTAGCTCACTAGAAAGCAGGTTTTAGATTTGAAAATTAGTCAAATAGAGTTCATGTGAAAATTGACATGATATCTTAGCTTGGGATTTGAAGAGAATGGGATCATATTTGAGAGACATAGCTTCTACAGTTGGTTTCATATTTCTTGTTTCTGTTTAGACATGTTACATGTGACATCTCTGAGAGGGAGCTACAATGAAAGTTACAAGTGGAAACAAATTAGATGGTCTCTTGTTTGAGACATAGAGTAGATCGTTCATATGAGGAGTTGTGGACTATTGTAGCTTGGTGTTGTGGTAGGTTGCGAGTTTTTATGGATTAACAGAGAGCTCGACTCCCAGTAGTATGTTGTGTGGTAGGTTTTCAACTCCGGGGATGGAATTCCAATAAATTGTCATAGTGAGATGCGATGGGTGCATCTCAGGTGCTTTGACACGGATCAAATAGCTTCACATGTCTAGTAGGTTGATGAGATAGAGTCTTCAACATGTTGGAGAGTTGCACATTTTCAAGGTATGACAATGTATGAGGTATTTGACCTAGGGGGATGAGAACACTTGTAGATATGAGTTTTGGTGGTCTAGAGTTGACTAGGAAGAGTGTCCAAATATATCTTGGGACTTTTTTAGATGAGGACACAAGATCAGTTGTAGCGTGTGTAGACACAGATAGTTTTCAGTGACTTGGATGATGGACTTAGGAATAATTTCATTAGATTATCATGACTTGGGTAAGAATGATGTTTTCCTTGGAGGATTGCATGGTTATCATCCAGTCGGAGACACCAACACATGATAGGGGCACATGATTTGTTCATGAGCTTCACAGTGTTTGACTCAGGTTTGTATGAGGAGCTTGGTATTAGGACCAAGCATGTAGTACAGGGATCTACAGAAAATTTATTATGTATGGATTCAATGGATGTGTTGTGAGTGGAAAATGTGTTATGGGTGCCATGAGTGTGTTCTTAGCCACAACAATTAAGGGTTAGGGATATGCAGTGTTGTTTCAAAATGGACATGTGTTATTGGATGACCATAGGTTCTATCCCAGGAACAAAAATGGTTTTGTAGTTAGAGAGGGAAACCTATATAGGCTAAGGGTCCAACCTATGTGTGTTGTGATCCAGGTGGATATTGGTGGCCACCCACCTATTGCAACTGGAGCCTCTTATCTGTTTTTTGTTCAACACATTCTTTACTTCTTTGTAATCGTGGTTTCTACACTTTTGGGGTTGTATGAATCCCTACACATCCTATAGATGGATACTAGTGGCCTCTCACCTTATCCAACTGGCTTATTTTGTATGTTTTCATGTCAACACATCTTGTTGTACTTCCAGGGCCGTTTTGGGTCCCTAAACATTGTTTTTTTGGATTTCCATAGTCAAACTATAGACGGAGTCAAATTTTGATGGAGGGATGTGTATCTCTCTAAAATACCTTTCTAACGATCTATCACACACCTAAAATGGAGGTCGTATGCAAAAGTTATGAACCTGAGAAGTTGAGGTACCAACTTACCCATAGGGGCCCACATGAATTTTGGTGTTTCACCTTCTAGGGTTAGGTTTTTGGATGTCTAGGGATTTGGAATTCATGAGTAATATCAAGAAGGACTATGGAGACTCATTGTACTCATTCTTCTCAAACATATGCACATAGTAGCCACATCTCTTCTTAGAGATAGCTACTGCCATTCAAGCAAGTGTTTTAGTTCTACAGTTTTACAGTTTCAATGCATTTCATTTATTTAATAGAAGATATTGTTCATTGGATATCAATGTTATTCTTCATATCTCTGTTTTTATTATATTCAGTCTGTAATCATTTCATTCCGCTCCTAAATCCGGATCAGTGGTATCAGAGCAGTCTGCTCTTCATTTATTTTTCTTCGTGCATGTTCTCGACAAGATCTGGGTACAAGAAGTTGGGACTCAAACCAATCTAGTCATTGCAAGATCGGTCATTCTAAGATCAAAAACAACCCATGGGGATGAAAATAAATATGATGGAGTAGGATATCCTATTAAAATGTTGCTTGAGGACGCCCTTGCAGGACAAAGGAATGAAATGATGGACAACTTTGCGCAAATCCTTCGAGGAATGCCCACAGGAGAAGCATCTTCATCAAGTGGCCATGCAACCCCCTTCAAGGTACAGGTAAAATTTGATATTCCATTATTTGAAGGACCGATAGATGTGGATGATGTAGATAAATGGTTGAATCTACTTGAAGGGTATTTTTCAGTCCACAATTTTTTCGATAGGGAAAAGATTTCTTTTTCACTCCTCAAGGTCATCCCCCATGTTAAATACTGGTGGGATCGTTACTCTGAGCAAAGGGCCGTAGAGGAATATGCAATATTTGTGGTGGACCCTACATGGGATTCCTTCTGGGATGCCATTAAAGAACAATACAATCCTGTTGGAAGCTACGAGGACCAATATACTAGATGGACCACCCTGCGTTAAGAAAGGGACCTGACAGTACCATATTTCACCAATAGTTTCCATACCATGCACACCAAATTGGGTATCAAATATTCTGAGCATCATCTAGTGCTCAAATACCATGGTTGTCTGCATAAATACATTAAAATAGAAATGGATTTTTTGGACATCGCCTCATTGAGCACGACTTATAGGTACGATGTCAAGACTGAGAAGAAATCTAAGCAGAAGAGGCGAGAATTTGGATATGCAAACTCCTCATAGCCGAAGAAGATAAAATGTGACCCCAACCCACACAACAAGCGACCAAGCCAAGATGCCCACTCTTAGGATAGCCAGTCCAATCCAAAACACAGGAAGGGCAATGAGAAGACGAAGAAGGACATGAGAAAATGGTGTAAGTACCACAAAATACCTTGGAAAAACACTGAATATTGTCACTCCAAGCAGTCACTCATGGTCGAGTTGAAGGATTCCGAATTGGAGGCTGATTCTGATTCTGAATCAAATCCCAAATGAGGGAAGCATATTATCGATGTTGAACCTAGTGCCACTATCGCTACCAAAAAAATCCGACCAAACGAACCAGAAGAACCATAGGAAGGGGAACATCTCTTTCACTCACAGATGTCGGTAAAGGGGGCTCCACTTCATTTCATTGTCGATACCAACAGTCAGAAGAACCTGATTTCAGCAGAGGTCATCAAGCTCCTTGACCTACCAATGACACTGCACATGCAACCCTACACCATCAACTGGAATCTCCAAGGAAGAGATCTTTGTGTCAACCAAGAATGTCCTCTAACCTATGGCATCAATCCTTTCAAAGATGAGGTATTGTGTGATATTTATCCCCTTGAAGTTTGTGACGTTCTTTTAGGACAACCATATTTGTGGAAGCATCCTGCTATGTATGAATCTAGACCCTACAATGTTATTATTACTTTAGGTAAACAATTGTACATGATACCAGAGGTAGCACAGCCTACCACTATTTCTTTAATATCTACTAAGCAATGTAGTAAGGTCATTTCACAGACCGAGAAGTTTGTACTTTTTGTGATCTGTGCTCATAGTAAGCATAAGGTCAACACCACATCCGTGGCCTCTACACATATCCTCTCCTTTTAATAGAAGAAAGTGGACGGGATTGTGGAAGAATATAGAAACATATTCTCCTCACTCACCGGGGCATCGATGCACTGCCAAGTCAAGCATGCAATTGATATGACCCTCGGTGCACCTCTACCTACTGGAATAGTCTATCATAGATTGTTGATGGAAAATGATGAAATCAGGTGTCATATCCAAGAGCTTCTTCAAAAGGGGCACATCACACCCAACACCTCCCCTTGCGAAAGCCCAATTGTACTGGTGCAAAAGAAGGACAACACTTGGTGACTCTTCATTGATTACAGAGCCTTAAAAAACATCACAATCAGGAACCCATACCCAATTCCCAGAATTGATGACCTTTTTGACCAACTCAAGGGGGGAAATTTATTCAGCAAGATTGACCTAAATTCTAGATACCACTAGGTTCTTATTGAACCAACTGATGTATGGAAGACAACCTTCAAATCTAAAGAAGGTCTCTTTGAATGGTTGGTCATGCCCTTCGGCCTAATAAATGCACCAACCACTTTCATGAGGTTGATGGATGATGTATTGCGACCCTTCACCAACTCCTTTGTGGTGGTATATTTGGATGAAATTCTCATCTTCAACAGAATTTGGGAGGAGCACATGCGACATATTGAACATTTTTAGAGCACTCTACGGTAGCACAATCTATATGCCAGCTTGGATTTTTTTTTTTTTGGCATGAACAAGGTCCAATACTTGGGCTACATTGTTGATGAGCATGGGGTACATGTTGATCCAACTAAGATCCAATTCATTCGTCACTGTCCAACCCCGACCACACTAACTAAGCTTCAGAGCTTCTTGGGACTGGAAAACTTCTACCGATGTTTTGTGTTAGGATTCTCCCATATTAAATGGGCCCTTAGCTAGGTGACCAAGGGAGGTGGAAAGCCCTTAGCCAGGTGACCAAGGGAGGTGGTGGGCCCTCAGCCAGGTGACCAAGGGAGGTGGCAGGGAAAAGTTCATGTGCGGGAAGGAACAACAACGAGAATTCGATGATTTGAAGCATCGTTTGTGCTCAACTCTAGTACTCTCCTTGCCTGATCTGCAACAACCATTTGATTTTGAGACTAATGCATCTGACTATGTTGTAGGTGCAATTCTCACTCACACGACCATCCAGTGACATACCATAGTGAGACACTCTCAGATACTGTCCGAAATACCCCACCTATGACAAGGAAATGTATTCCATTGTACAAGACTGTCGTCAATGGAAACATTACATTCTAGGAAAGGAGACGATTATCCAAACTGATCACAGGCCTTTGTAGTTCATACAGACACAGGGGAAATTGTAGAATGACTGCCATCAGAAGTGGTCCACCTACCTACAATAGTTCCATATCAACATCAAGTATAAGACATGGATCTCAAATTGTGTCGTTGACTACCTTAGTCAACCTCCTATGGTTGCAGTCACCACTCTACTCCATTCCTGTGGACATGAGGCATCTGAGTGGTCCAATATTTATCAACAAGATCTAGACTTCACCACCACCTATCATCTCTTGGGTACATGCATGACTGTCATTGATTTTCACATTCAGGACAAACTATTATTCCATCTGGGCCATCTCTATGTTCTTACAAGTGAGCGTGCAAAGATAATCTGGGAATCCCACTATAGTCGGATGGCAGGACATTTTGGTGTGGAGAAAACTGTGGTTGTTCTTCAAAAAAAAGTTTATTGGCCAAAAATTCAACATGATGTCAGCAAGTATATCAAATCTTGCACTGCATGTGCCATTTCCAAGCCAACCATCAAGAATAAAGTCTTATACACCCCTCTTCCTACTCCCGAGTAGTCTTGGGAATCCATCTCAATGGATTACATGTCTAACCTTCCGTCCACCAAGCAAGGAAATGACTGTGTATTTGTGGTCATTGATCAGTTTTGAAATATGGACATACTCATAGCCTGCAAGAATAATATCACAACGGTAGATACTATCAAGATCTTGTTCCAATGAGTGTGGGTCCATTTTTGGATACCACAGACCATCATCTTCGACGGAGACAATAGGTCCCTCAACACATTTTGGTCGAGTCTCTGGTCACTGTTGGACACCAAGCTCACTAAATCCACTTCTTTCCACCCCCAAACAGACAATCAAAAAAATGTTGTCAATCGGATGACTATGCACATCCAACACATGTACAACTCTAAGCATCCACATACATGGGATGAGAGTCTACCCTATGTTCAGTACATTTACAACAGGGCTCTCCATAGCTCCACCGACCATAGCCCATTTCAGGTGGGGCTGGGATTCCAACCCTTGGGTCCCATGGATGTTGCACTAACTCTTGCCACCTCACATACAAACTCTACCCATGTTCATTCTGAGATCGAAAAAGCCACTAGATTCATTGAGTGGATTCAACACATCCACCAATAGGTCCAAGATATTTTGCATAAATCCAATGATAAGTACAAGCAGTGCCATGATCAACACAGGGTACCACAACAGTTTCATGTTGGTGACAAAGTCTGGTTACATTTGCAGAAGGAGCATCTCAAGGGGTACCATCGAAAGCTTCGCCCACTTCACTATGGGCCTTACACTATCACCAAGGATGTGGGTAGATATGCTTTTGAGCTCAACACTCCACCCTTCCTTAGCATGCACACAATGTTCAATGTGGACCTCCTTCGGCCATATTTTCCACCATTATTGGACACCTCAGAGATCATAGAACAACTAACACCAACAGAGCTCAAACTTGAGTGCATGGAACAAGAATCCACTGATCATATAGTGGACACATAGGTCAATGGCACTTGCCAACAGAGGATCTAGCTTTATTGGGTTGTCAAGGCAGGGAAACTACTACACCAAGGAAAGTGGCTCACCCGAGGCCAAATCCAACAGAAGTTTTCTCACCTAATGGGGGAACTCAATGCAATAGATACCATTGCTTCCTAAGGGGGGAGGATTGATCCAGGTGGATATTGGTGGCCACCAACCTATTCCAACTGGATCCTCTTGTCCATTTTGTATTCAACACATTCTTCTGTACTTCTTTGTAATCGTGGGTTCTACACTTTTGGGGATATCTGAATCCATAAACATCCTCTAGGTGGATATTGATGGCTGCTAGCCTAATCCAATTGGATTATTTTGTTGTTTTTCATGTTATCACAACTTGTTGTATTTCCAGGGCCATTTTGGGGCCCTAAACATTGTTTTTTTGGCTCGCCAGAGTCAAAATGTAGACAAAGTCAGAGTTTTACAACGAAATGTGTAGTTATCTTAAAGACCTTTCCAATGAGATATCACGCGCCTAAAATAGAGGTCGTATGAAAAATTTACGACCTCGGTAAGTTGAGGCACCAACTTACCCATAGGGGCCCACATGAATTTTGACATTTCACCTTCTAGGGTTAGGTTTTTGGATGTCTAGGGTTTTGGAATTCATGAGTAATATCAAAAGGCCTTTGGAGCCTCATTGTAATAAATTCTTCTCAGACAGATGAGTGTAACAACCACATATCTTCTCAGATATATATACCACCATTCAAGAAAGTGTTTCAATTCTGCAATTTTACAATTTTAGCCTATTTCATTTATTTAATAGAATATATTGTTCACTGGATATCCATGTTATTATTCATATCTCTATGTTTATTGTATTTAGTCTGTAATCATTTCATTCTTCTCATAAATCTATATCATGTTGTGACCAATAGGAGTACAGAGACAACTGAGGAGGAGAAGGTAGCTCCACTAGTGGTGAATTAGGTAGCTCCCCAAGTGGTACATGCTCATAGGGAGCCAAAGTTCATAGGGAGTCATCCCTCAAGATCCATTATAGAGGAGCAACCTCCTAGGACTATGTATAGGACATTGGACAATGAGAAAGTATCTGTAGAGGTTGTGTAGACTCAAAGGGAGTCTGAATTTAGATGGATTCAGTGGATTTAGAGGGAGTCTGACTTTAGAGGGAGTCCGACTTTAGAGGGACTTAGGAGGATGATAGGGAGAGTCATTCATTTAGTGGGAGCCAACCTTCAAGTCCATATGGGAGAGAGGCATCTTCCAAGATTCTTAGGATGTTTTCATGGGTTGATATGGCTAGGGAGGATGCTTAGGAGTAGTGTCACACACCCAAACCCTAAGTACCTTTTTAAGGGATGGGATATGAATTTTTCTCTTTTCTTAATCAAATCAAATATTCTCTATCACAACTCCATCATCTTCTTCTCATCAAGAGATTTCCAATGATGGTAAGTTCACTTAGAACTGAGCTCTGGGATGAGGGTTATGACCTTCTGAAGTTCTCGGGTTTACATAGGAAACATCTATCTTACTACCACGTGGCATCCTGGTGACCTCACATTGTCCACGTCAACTGATGTGGTGACACCCTGGTATTTATGTGGAAATAGCCTCGCTTGCCACATTGGAACTTCGATCCATGCACACCTACATCCATCATAACTCGGGCCTTCTCCCAACACACTCTTATCTTACCTACGACGAACATGGTATGAAGGAATATTCCCTTTCTCTTGATGAATAGTCTTGATGCATGCAAGGTCTCCCAAACTATAGTTAGGATCCATTCAACACCTAAGGTTCACGAATCCTACTAGACCCCACTCAGCTCGTCAACCCATTGAATATTAACATGCGCCATCACACTGATGTTCTTAGTCAACATCAATTCATCATGTCACCATAGGGCAGTTAGGCTTGCTCGACTGGAGGATGAAATTTGTCCCTCTCCTATAGTCCAATTAAAATTATTAATTAATATTACGTATAATACCATTCTTTGGTAATTAACTACTTAAACCTCATTCAAGGTAATTATCCTCCACAAACTAATTATCCAGTAATTTTTTTTTTTTAATCCTAATACCCATGGCCCAGTAGTTACTGAGGTTTTACTTTCTCTTCATGTCCCCCTTAGAAGTAGTTTAGCACTAACTCAATAAATTACTCATACGATAATTATGAGTAATTATATTATAACACAAAGAGGTTAATTTCTCCATAATATACTTAAGTTGATTAACCTTAATTAAGGTATATAATTCAATCCCTCCCCGACACACAACTCCATACGGAATTTTCACGTAATTTCACACACACACACACACACATATATATATATGCATATTTATTTATTTACTAGGGAAAGGGATTAACTATATTCAATTTGATATTTATTATTACAACTTTGTTATTTTATTAATTATATTATAATATAATTCTATTTAATTATATTATAATATGATTAAATATATCAAATGAGAACTTAGGATTATCAATATCCATCAATACCTAAGCCTCCAGACTTCGACAAAATTCCTCACCATGCTTTTATTAACATACCTAAATATCCCGAATGTTGGAGTTTCGGAGAGGGTCCCACTCATATTGTAAGGTGATGGAAATATAATTAATTATATTAATTTATAGCATAATTAATCACCGTAAATGTTTATATCAACATTTGTGCAACCATTGGAACGGGAAAGGGTAGGTTTAGGCCTTCGACTCTTCTTTTCTTATTCATTCTACTACCCCAAACATCACGGAGTCCCGAAATCTTGAAGGGTCCACACTCACATGTTATTTTGCATTAAATATTAAGTTAAAAATGGAAAAGGGTTGGTACTTTATCACATACAAATACTATGATAAACTCATTTAATATATATTATATTACACCTTTTTGGAAAAATGTACCCAGGTTTACAACATCCCCTAATATTATATTTAATATTTGAAATGAGACGGGAAGAGAGAAAGAGACACACACACACACACACAAAGAGAGAGAGAGAGAGAGAGAGAGAGAGAGAGAGAGAGAGAGAGCTCCTCACAAGCTCCTCTGGCTCCACAACACATCCTTTATACTCAAGTCTCCTGAAGCCCCAAAGTGGCCCCACTTGTACACATTACCACACTATTTAATACTTAAAAGAGTTGGCTTCATTTACGTGTAACCAATTTATTAAATATTAATATAATATAATATAATATAATATATTATACCTCTCGAAAATCTCACCTAGGTTTAAATAATCTATAGTATTACATTTAATATTGAATATTGGAATGAAGGAAGGATATTCGGGTCCACACCTTCGGCTCTTCCACGCAACTCTTCATTCTCAATTAACCTAGAGTTTCGAAGTCTTGAAGGGGACCCACTTGTATTAAAACATGATATAAATACAATGAGCTATTTTGAATTATAATATAATAAATTGCAATAAAGGGTTATTATACTCAATTATGTTAATTTGGTCACAATTAAATATAATATCACATAATTAATTATATTTCTTATCTAAGCCACCTTGTACAGGGAAAGGTAGCGTTCGGGCTTCAATGACTTTGGCTCGACTCATGGATTCCATCACTCCAAACACCCTGGAGCCCCGAAGTCCTGAAGTCTCAAAGACCACGAGATGGCTAAAGTATTTGTTCATGGGTTGTGTTTTGACATTAGAATAATAATAAATTATATTCCCTTTAGTCTCAAGTCTATTACGCTCTGACAACTTTAACCTCCATTTTCATAATAAAATAATAATAATATTAATAATAATGATAATATGTATATGTATATAGAGATATATATACATAGATTTCCATATCCCTGCACGGTTTTATCACTTGGAGAATTTAAATGAAATTATTTTCTCTTACATGAAAAATAATAAAAGGAAAAATAAAAATTTCTAGTATTTATAAAGGGATTTAATAAAAGTTTATAAAGCAAGGAAATTTCCCCATTCTGGAAATTAAAAATATAATTATAATCTCTCCCTTATCATGGGTAAATGAGTAATTTTTGTTTCCTTATTCTTGTGCTTTAATAATCCTACTAAATTTAAGGAAATATGGTCCTAAAACAAGGATTTACATTCACAGTGAAATTTTTACATTTCTACCCAAAGTTACAACCCACCACAATTATGGGGTTCCTTCCCAAATTGTAGGAATTTAACACAAGTTTAGCATAAAAGAAAATTAATGCCTAAATAGAGTTTTGAGAGATTTTGTATTTTAATTCAATTGGGAAATTTCATGTTTATTTCCTAATTATTTTTCCTTGCTACCCATTTATAATTACTTATACATTTTTCAATATTTGGGTTGTTTCCCTAAAGTGCAAACCTAGATCTAATATTCTCTAAGTTTTTTGTAGTAAGTCTTGAGAGAAAACTAAAATAGAGTAGTAGTATGAGAAAATCACGTTATCTCTCATTTGATGCTTAATAAAATTTATTGTTCCTTCATTATTGCATATGAATGAATTAAATTGTGAAACTCAGTCAACCTCAACATTCAATCCCATAATTTAGCACATGAAGTAACATGGTGAGGTTGTTCACCCACATAGAAATTTAGTTGTAACATTTCCACATTCACAATTAAATTCTCAAGGAAATTTTAACAGAAAAATGAACTTATATTGCTCTAAAAGCATAGTCTATAATTATCTATGAGATTGACAGTGTAGAGATTTTGACAAAATATACTTATCTAGAATCTAGAAAGTGTTGCAATTGTTCAAATGGGTGCCCTTTTCCACCCAATCGTAGGCATAACAACTCCTGGAAGAATTTACCACTGGCCACCCCCTAGCTAGATCATGATGCTCTAAGAGAGATTCTTCCTTTTGTTAAACAACAACCAGGGATGCAGATCACTCTTCTCTTCCCACAGGAACTTGGCATATCGGTTTTCTCTCCACCAAGCAAGGGGGTGTGCAATGAGTGCTACCCCAGTTACTCATCTTCTCTGCAACCCCGTTTATTAGCTTGGATTGAAAACACTTCCCAAAAATACCTATACCTAGAACAACTTCATTTTTCAGTTCTCTTCAAAACCAGATAGCTACACATGTTCTCCCTCCTTTGAAATGGTCATCGGACCCATTCGTCTTCCATCCTCTCCTCTACCCACGAATTTCCTACCTTTTCTTGCCTTCCTCAACAAGATTTCATGGTTCCAAATCCCAATTTCATGGGTCAGGTCAGGGATTTTCCATATGGGTACTCTGCCTATTTCCTCACTGACTCTTGACGAAGACTTCCCAACTACCAGATTTACTGGTAATTAAATTCTATGGGTTAGAGGAATGTTCTAGGTTTGAACAATTTAATTCCAGCAGAGTACTGGTCTGGTAGGGGTCATTTCAACCATTACTGGTTCCCCTCACCATCTCTCTCATGCATCATGATCTAACTTGGCAAACCCCTTCAACAATTATGCAACACTTTCCATTTTATTTAGTAACAGAAATGTATACATTACATTTTATAACACAAAGGCTCATCAATTCCAACATCCACACATATTCAGTCTTGCCATAGTCTTTTAGCAGGTTATCATTATATTTACAAGATGGGGGAAACAAGGGTATTACAATCCCCTCCCCCTTAAAGGAACGTCATCCTTGATGTTCTACCTGTCAATCTGCTTTGTATGTACAACCGTAAACAAAAATGGGTATGCATGTTTCATGACATCCTCTATTTCCCATGTAGCTTCATTTGGAACAAAGTGTTTCCACTACACCTTGAGTTGTGCAATGGTTTTGTTTTTGAGTAGAATTTCTTTCCTTTCTATTATGCATTGTGGCTCTTCTAGGAATTCTCCCTCTAGTTCCACTTGAATCACATACCAATCAATTATATGATTAGAATCATATACATATTTCTTTAGCAACGAAACATGGAAAACATTATGTGCCTTCACTGTGGGAGGAAGTGCTAGTCTATCTGCTATAGGTCCCACTATGTCCAAAATTTCAAAGGGTCCACAATATTGAGGTGCTAGCTTGGCACAAGATCACATTCTCAAGGAACTTTTTCTGGGCCTAACTCGGAGATACACATGATCCCCTGCTTTGAACTCTCTAGGAGTCCTTTTTCTCTCTGCATAGATTTTCTGTCTATCCTGAGCTATTTTCAAATTTTGTTTGATTTGAACTACTTGTTGTTCCATTTCTTTTAGCATATCTGGATTGAGTGTAATTATTTCCACTGGGTTATTCCAAGTGATTGGAATATTGCATTTTCTACCATAGAGAGCATCAAAATGGCACATCTTTAATGACTCTTGATAGACATTGCTATAGGAAAACTCTACCAGTGGTAGGTAGTCTTCCCACTTCTTGGGTTGATGCATCACATGCATACTTAACACTTCCTCTAACAATTGGTTTATCCTTTTTGTTTGCGCATCACTTTGAGGGTGATAGATTAGACTAAATAGCAAATTAGTTTCAAGACCATCAAACAAAGATTTCAAAAAATTTGAAGTAATTTTTGTATCTTTGTTTGATATGATTTCCTTATCCATGCCATGCAGTATAAATATTTCTTTCATGAAAATCTTGGAAATATCTATTTCCTTGCAAGTTGACTTGACGGGGACAAAGTGAGCAACCTTGCTCATTTTGTCCAAAACTACCATAATGGCATCATTCTGCTTGGTCGATTTAGGAAATCCTGTGATGAAATCCATATATATGGTTTCCCATTTCAACTCAAGAATTGGTAGGGGTTGCAACAACCCTGCTAGATGCTAGTTCTCTTCCTTAACCTGGTGACATTCTAGACATTCAGCTAAGTAATCAACTATGTCTTTTTTCAGTATGGGCCAATAGAAAAACGTCTTAGTGGTTGTGATCATTTTTTGATAACCCGGATGACTAGTATATGGTATTTTATGTAGTTCATCCATTATGAACCTCTTCAAGTTGTCAAAATTTGGAATATACAACCCACCTTTGTAAGTTAGCAGGCTATCATTCAACAATTGATATCCCTCATAGTTCATCCCTAGGGGCTCTTTCTCTAAGTATGATTTCACAGTCTTGAAAAATGCATATGTTTCTTGTGCAGTTTTAACTCTCTCCTTGATGTCTGGTTCACCGATGCTTATAGATACCAAGTGAATCACTTTCATACCTCTACCAAGGGAATCATCCACCCTATTTTCCTTTCCTTTAATATGTTTGATTTCAAAATCAAACTTACTAAGGAGATCCATCTACCTAGTTTGTTTAGCATTGAGTTTTGCTTGATCAAACAAATATCTCAACTCACTATGGTCTATCATAAGTACAAATATTCTACTTAGGAGGTAAGTACAAATGGTCTATCAAAATTTATGATCATTGAATATCCTGAAGTAGATGCCCTATTATCAACATCTCTATAAAAATATGCATCTGAATATCCAACAAGTCTAAAAATTTTATTCCTTTTATACTCAAGTCCAAAATATTTTGTTCCTTGAAGATATTGAAGTACCCTTTTGTATCATTCTAACGACTCTCTCTTGGTTTCTTCATATACCTGGAAAGGACATTGACTGCAAAAGATAATTCTAGATGAGTATTTTTAAGATATATTAAACTTTGAATTAACTACTGATACCTAGTACTATTGACAAGTTCCCCCCTTCAAACTTATAAATTTTTAAGGTTTTCTCCATTGGGGTGATGGTTGGTTTGAAATCCTCCATTACAAACTTATTCAATAATTCAAAAGCATACTTAGTTTGAAAAATAAATATTATTATTTCTCTTTGCATTACTTCAACTTCAAGATAATATTGAAGTAATCCCAAATCTATCATTTCAAAATGTTAGCACAAGAATTCTCATCTAGAAGAGGCCCAACTATCATAGTTTTGGATTTTTTCTAAATACCAGTTCCCTCAGTGGTAAAATACACTACCTCTTTGCACTGCCAAGGCATCTAAATAAAGGGGGTTTGATATTATGAAAGGAAATTAATTACTCTTCACATGTTCAAGATTGAAGGCGCTGCGTTTTTTACAATTCTACCTAAACCGACACATAGACGCAACACAGTGGTGCTACCTATAGGCGCTGCATAATATTCTGGCAGAAAATGAATTGTGCAGAGTTATTTTACTAGTTTTGAGTCATTAACTTAAAACTTTGATTTTGAACAATTCAGAAGGTATTTTTGAAAAATGGAGGAGGTTTTTGCTCATAACATTCCAAATAAAAAAAACCCCTCTCAGTTTTTCAAAATGAGTTTTCCTTTGAGAGATATTGGATATAGAAGTAGGCGTTGCATACTCTGCAGAGTGGCGCTGCGTACTAATTTCCTGTAGCAATCACGGTTTTCATATTCGCCTTGTTGGGAGGTTTCCACATGTAAAGGAGGGTTTGAATGAATTCTAAAGGATAATTTATATGTCAAGGGACACTTTCACCTAAGATTTATCTCCAGAAAATGCCTCATGCATGAGGTGGAAACAATTTATTAATGACTTCCAACAAATTCCTGAAAATCAACAGTTTGTTGGATTTTTGTCTCTTTGACTATTGCCACCTATCTCCAAGGCTTAGAATCCAATGGAGGAGATGGGATTCGACCTCCTTAGGTTATTTGGATGTTATTTTCTATTTAAGGAAGGATATATCTCTTGGAGAAGGAGGGATTCATGAGCAAGAGAGATGAGAGAGCTATAGGAGGCACTTTGCCTGTGATCATTGTAACCCTGAGGGGATTTTGTTTTTGTAAACATTTCAGTTATTGAAGGTTCATGATATATGTGTTATCAGATTGTATCTCTTGTTTTGTTTCCCAATTTGTCTTCTTACTTGAATGAATTGTACAACTTGAGGATCATGGTTGCCTTTGATTAATGGATTCTTGAGCATCTAAGGATCTGATGTATTTTGCCTATTAGTAATTGTTTATATTCAAGTACCTTGAATTCGTTTATGCAGAGAGGATCTCCACATTATGGATGTTCTTATTTGTGTTATATTTTTCTTCCTCTATTCAATAAACCTTTATTTGATATACATATTGATTGCATTTAATGAGCAGGGTGTTTGCTTGACTCCACAGCCCAATGGTCCATCATTGATTTACAATAACTTACTGTCCTTCCCCTTCCTTGTTTTCTTCTTCTTAATCCACAAAACCAATCAAGCATTTTTATTTCTATGTTACCAAGATTACTATCATTTGCAGTCTGGGAGTGACTCTTGAAGTGTTAACACAAAACATGTTAGAAGTTCTTTATTTACCTGAGAAATGTGATCATTGTTATTACCTGTTATGAGAAAATCATCAACATGCATTACCAAAATGATCAAATTGCTTCCTTGAATTCAAATATACAAAGTATCATCTGAATCAATTCAGAGAAAACCAACTATTTGTAGATAGCCATCCATTTTAGTGTACCAAGCTCTAGGTGCTTGTTTTAACCCATATGATGCCTTAACCAATTTGAAAACTTTATTTTCTTTCATGGAAACTTTCGAATCATGAGGTTGAGTATTATATAAATCCTTTTGTTTATCACCATTTAGAAAGTTACTTTTCACATCCATTTAGTGCACTTTCCATCCATTTGGTGCACTTTCCATCCATTTTTTATAGCCAAAGCTAGCACGACCCTGATAATATTCCACTTTGTTGTTGGAGAAAATATTTCTTCATAATCAATCCCTTCTTTATGATAAAACCCCTTTGATACCAATCAATCATTGTACTTATCAATTTCACCATTTTCCTTATATTTTATTATGTAAACCCACTTATAGCCAATGGGTTTTATATCCTTTGGACACTAAAAAAATTTCCAAGTCTGATTTTTAATTACTGCATCATATTGACATTGCATTTCCTTCCTACATTCATCATTTTCTACGGCCTCTATTATGGTGGATGGCTCAGTAGTAGTAAAATAAAAATTAAGAGAGCCCGAATTCCATTGACTCCTTGTACCTGTTTTATGTTTTTCATCAGACCTAATTTCCTTAAGTACTTGAGTCTCCCACTTTGGAGCCTTGTGTGCAAATTGAGGTTGCGATAAGGTACCATCCAAAGAACTATTATCAATGTTCATTTGAGTTGAATATTCTAAGTTACATTGTGAATAATTTTTTTATTCTTCAATGTCCAAGCCATTACAAACCATTAATCATCCTTTGATTTATTTAGGTGTTGCAACCTTTGTTGTTCCTTAGTCACTTTTTTCTTTGATTGACTAAGTTGTTTCTCAATTTCTTCTACACTTATACTTTTTGTTTCATAAAAAAAACATCCATGCTGACAATAAATTTTCTACTCGATAAAAGTCGATATCCCTTTTCCTATTCAGAATACCTGACTATAATGCATTTCATACTCTTGGAATCTAACTTTGTTCATTTTTATTTTGGAATAAGTGCATATAAAATTGATCCAAAAAATATAAGATGTTTAATCACGGGCTTGAATCCATACGATGCTTCATAAGGAGTAATTCCATATAAAGATGAAGAGGGAGACCTTTTTTTCAAGTAGATTGTTGTATCTATAGCCTCATCCCAATAGCTTTAACTTAACCCTTTGAAGAACAACATTGCTCTAGCCATTCCCAATAATGTTTGATTCATTCGTTCAATTACTCCATTTTTTTGTGGAGTATAGGAGTTGGTATTTTGCCTCCTAATTCCATTTTCCTCGAAATATGCATGGAATTCACTTGAAGTGAATTCTCCTCC